>JANHGL010021753.1:24218-73626 GCA_024611195.1 Ceyx melanurus | reverse complement strand
ATCATCAAGTCCAGCTTTATACTTTATAAATATATATATACTTTATATATGTATTTATAAATACTTTATAGCTTTATACTGCTATATTAAACAGGGATGCTTGCTCTGCTTCTGAGTGAGACTGATGCAGAGATTCTCTTAAATGTGTTATAATCTTTTATATAAACATAGTGTCCAGTTTTGGATATGCTGTCATAATGTGGCAGATACTGTTATACTTGGGAAGGGTGAGAGCTTTTCTACCTTTTTTTTTTCTCTCATGGCTCTCAACCTTCTGTGAGAAGGCCAGTGAAGAAAGGGAACAAAAACTAGTTTATTCTGCATTTCTTGGTTGCAACTTTGAGTACATGAAGCTCCCCTTTGACAGATGTCCTTGGCAAAAGTTGAGGAAAATGTGCTAAATAATAATCTTAAGGTATCTCTTCCCTAGTAAAGGCCCAGAATGAATAAAGCATGACTTGCTTTTGAGGATATTAGAATTTCATCAAATGAAATGGAATGCATTTGATAACAACTGAGTGTTGCATTTCTATGAGGAAATGTTCTAAATGAAACGTTCTTCAGTCTCCCTGCTGTCATTGAGATATTATCTTGAGACAGAAGAAAATATTTATCAGTAGAAGAAATATTGTGCTGGTCATTTAAACTCCCAGATAAATTAAGTTTCACAGAGGAAGCAAAATGATTTGGGATGGTAAAATAGGAACAGATGTCTTGATTATGCTGTGCTAGTTCAGTGAATTTGCATAATATCATAAACAGCCTCAGGCCTCAGTAGACTGATGGGACTTCTCATTTCAGTATTTTGGGGGTTTTTTCCTATCTTTGGAGGGGGTAAGTGGTGTTACAAGCTTGGGCAGATGAGAAAGATGAGCAAGACTTGTAAAATGGATTTGATTTTTATGTTTTGTTCAACAGACACTTAAACCAGGGGTTGCTGGGCTGGGCTTGAACAGCTCTGTCCCCCCAGGATGGTCACTTCAGGGCTGTTCTCAGAAAATTCTACCTCAGAAATATCTTTATTTTTAAGAAAACTCAGAGAATGGGTGGACTTTGAAGGGGCCCTTCCTGAGGCTGAGTTTTCTGTGACATGTGTCTGAATCTGGGCATATGGAAATTCAAGCAGGTTTTTACATGGAGCTCCTTCACAGTTTATTTTGCTTTGCTTTCAGAGTGGGGGAGGTTTCAAATCATCAGGTCTTGGAGTTGTTTTCTAGTGTTGTCCCAGGGTGGTTAGAGAATTTGCTCTTGCTGTTCTTAGAAAAGACCTAAATAAAAGAATGGACTGGCAATAATAGGAAAGGTGATGAATATACAAGTGGGGTTTATTTATTTTATCTTTTAGCATTCTTTGTATAGATTTTTACACTTGGATTTGTATGTTACTTTTTGGGTTTATGTGCAGAATCTTTATTTAAATACTGGCTTTACCATAAATACTTGTATAGACATTGGGTGTTTTGAGCTTTTTGTACAACTGCACTATTTCTAGGACTGTTAGGGAATGACATTACAAGAAGCTACTTTTTTTCTGTTGCAGACTTAACTGGTTTATGTATTCTAATATTTTTTTATTATTATTTACCAAATATTTTAATATATTTTAATATATTTTATGATTCTGTTTCTTTTTTTTCCAGGATTGTCTTTGCTGATTTCTTCATTATGAATCTCATTCTGTGGGTGAAAGGATCCTCAGCTGCCATCCCTTTTGGCACTTTAGTTGCTATCCTAGCTATGTGGTTTGGAATTTCAGTCCCACTAACCTTTGTTGGTGCATATTTTGGCTTCAAAGAGAAGGTGGGGCTCTTTCAATAGAATTTTGAAATATAACTGTCTTCTGCAGTCAAGCCCTGGAATCCCTAAGCTTACAAGAACTGCTTGGGTTGAAACTGCTACAGCCTTAGGATTGTAAAATGATATTTCACTCTTTGATTTTGAAACTGAGTAAATGTTTCTAGTGTACTCAACTTTCCATTCATTACACTCAGACTTGAATCGTGCTCTTGGAGGTCTTGTGTGCCTTTTGTACTTCAGTAATTCAGTACCCCACAGCACTTTTTAAACTAGTTTTTTCTTCATTTTCACTTCATTAGTTTGGAGAATTCCAGACAACAAAGATAACTGTGGTGTGGGGTTTTTTTTGGTGTGGTTGGTTGGTTGTTTGACTTGGGTTTTTTCCTAATGACGGATGTTAAATTTGTGTGTATATATATAATTTTTTTATTATTTTTTTTGGTTGGGTAACTTGTGGTGGCTTATAGAGGAAAAAATAGTGATGTTTATCCAATCTTTAGCTGCTAATAGCAGTGAAAATCAGTGTTACTTGTGGTGTAACCACTTGTCTTGATGTCTTTGGAAGCCGATCGAACATCCCGTGCGCACGAACCAGATTCCTCGCCAGATTCCAGAGCAGTCCTTCTTCACAAAGCCACTGCCTGGCATCATCATGGGTGGCATCTTGCCCTTTGGCTGTATCTTCATCCAACTGTTTTTCATCCTGAACAGCATTTGGTGAGTATCACTTCTGATGTTGTTGTCCTACTTAGGCAGGTTTGATAATAACGCACAGGTGAGACACTGGTTGAGTTTGAAATTCCCAGGCCAATAAATATCGGGTATAAAGCTATTCTTATAGAATTGGAATTTCCAGAAGCTGTGTGTTTTATATGTGTTTTATGCTTAGAAATGATAAAATTAGTTGTTCTTATTTCCAGCTGCAAAGTATGACATTTGAGTCCTGTTTCCTTGTTTTATCTTTCTAGCTCTGAACAGCACAAACAGGTTTTCATGCAGTTGTTGTGGTTAGGTGGAGCCTGTTTTGTAACTGTTCTGATTTCTGAAACTAGTTATGATTGTGCAGTTTCAGCTGGTAAAGCAGAATCAGGTCAAGAATTTGGGATTCCATGTTCTGCAAAACAAAGACTCCACCCTCTGTGAAACATTCACACCACTCCTAAATCCTGGCAAAACCCAGTCAAGCAGGTGCATGGAAAATGAAACCAGTGCAGTGTTTCAGAACTTTCACAATGTAAATACAAAGTGTTGACTGCATTGTTGTTCAATGGAAAAGAGTAACCTGAAGTTGTTGGATTTCTTGCACAACAGTTTTCTAAATCAGTTCTTAAATACAGATATATTTGGCAGGTTAACATTTCACATTAGATCTCAATAAAGCAGATACTGTGAAGTAGCTCTGCTGGAAAGTGTAATTTGCTGACAAGCAGGTCCACTCTGGGCTTTCACAGTTGAGACTGCTGAACAACACAATTGTTTCTCATTATTTATCCCTGAGAAGGGAAGTATAGAGGGAACAGGCAACTTTCACTCTTGTCAAATCTTAGCACCGCAGCACTTGCCACATCACTCAGTGCTGTTGATCTGGTTACTTCCCTGATCTGAAAGACACCAGATTAAAAGTAAAGAAGCATATTTCCCTTGAATTTATTTTTGGAGCATTTTGGTGTTTGATTATCCCTTGTATTGAAGTCAGACTTGACCTGGGGATAAACTGGAAGTGGAGGAGCATCTGGTTGGATGTGTAGAGATGCAGGAACACTTGGAACTGCAGTAGTGGGCAGGAGGAGGGTATTGTAACTGGGGAACAGTGCAGGTGATGCAGGTGATAGGGAAGCTAAAGGAGACCTGAAGTGATAAATATTTCTGGAAGTTGCCTACAATTGTTCTCTGAAAACTGATTGAGTTTTACTTCAAGGGAAATATAACTGAGGACTTTGAGCACAGCTCTGTAAAACAGTGGCTTTATTTCCAGAGTACATTTAGGTAGAGGAAAAAGATGCCAATGGTGGTATAGACACAGTTACTTCAGTTGTATGGATATTTATTTTTCCCTTTTTCTATGAGTTTAGCATCTGGCCAAGTAACTGTAAATTAACTCTGAGAATTTCAACCAAAAATTAACCTCTTATTAATATTTTTTTTAATTACTTTTTTTAGGTCTCATCAGATGTACTACATGTTTGGTTTCCTGTTCCTAGTTTTTATCATTCTTCTAATTACGTGTTCTGAGGCTACAGTTTTGCTGTGCTACTTCCATCTGTGTGCAGAGGTAAAAAAATACAGTTTTGATGCAGATACCACTCTGTGAACACCTCAGCTCCATTTCTAACGTGCACTGTGAGGTGCTGGGCACTGAATGGATGCTATTGTCAGCCCTTGGCAGGCCTTTGCCACTCTTCTGAAATGTGCCTTTTGCTTCAGAATCCAGGGTGTGCAGCAGAGAAGCAAAAATAGACAGCCTTGATCTTAAAATACATGCTCATAGTGCAAGCACTAGAGCTGACTTTGAGAGAGAAAGTAGCAGCTGTGTGCTATGGTGGAAATTTTCTTTTTTATTGAGTTCAATTTTGAGAAATTAAGCACTTTTCATAAGACAATATGAGTTTTTAAGCAGCTTGCTTGTGTCCTGTTTTTTCTGTGATGACTCTGGCTGAATGGTTTGTTGTTTCTCTCAGGATTATCACTGGTGGTGGAGATCCTTCCTGACCAGCAGCTTCACAGCAGTTTATCTCTTCATCTATGCAGTGCATTACTTCTTCTCCAAACTCCAGATAACAGGAACTGCCAGCACCATTTTATACTTTGGTTACACAATGATCATGGTCTTGATTTTTTTCCTTTTCACAGGTAAGTACTTTGTTCAGACTAAACTGAATGCAGGGAAATTTTTGAAATGAAAAACATGAGGTGAAATTTAGACTCTGCAAAACATTAAATAGAATTTATGGCTCTTTACTTCTATGGTTTGCCACACCACTTAGCACAGGTAGGTATTCCTTAAGCTTGGGGTTTTTTTTCCTAACTTGAAATTACATTTATATTTAAACTAATTTTCCTTTATTGTGTATCAGCAGTGAGTTCAAACTCATATTTTCAAAGTGCTGTTCTTGTTTGCTTTGACATCAGGGGTGTTTAACTTGATTTTGGGTTTTGTTAGTGCTTCTAGAAGCTCTGTAGTTAGGGATACTGCACATATGGAGCATAAAAAGATGTTTTCAGCTTTCTCTTGAGCAAGTGAAGCAGGTTGGTGCTGGGGAAAAAGTGAATGTTGGCCACAGAGAGCTCTAGTACTGCTAGAGGTGGTCAGTAAGCACCAGCTCTAAATGGCAGGCATGTGCTGGAACTGGAGGAAACTCACCTATGGCTCTCCATTTTTAGTAGTCCAGCCTTTCTGATGTTTCTCATGCAGACTAAATGTCTTCTCCAGAATTACTCTGATGTTCATAATCCCTTGGCTCAAACTATAATTTCAAGGTTGATTTGATGTGAAATCTTTGCCAGATTTACCATGTGCTAGATGAAATTAGAAGCTCTTTGAAGGGTACTGGCCCTTAAAAAATACCCAGGAGCACTTTGTTGGTGTTCATCCTACTGCTACTGTGTTGTAGGTAGTTCTAACACATGGTGCTTTACATATCACTCTGCTTAACATCACTAAGAACTGCAGTAGCAGAACTAGAGAAAAATGCTGCTTCATATGTAGTGGGTTGGTCAGAAAACCAACCTTTACATTTGTTCCTCAGATTTGTAGTGGAGGATCTCTCTGTGGGTGGCTTGATGGTTTGGATTGTTTCTTCTTAACATCTTCTGCCTGATTATTGAAACCTGCTGTAATTACTTTGTGTTGGCTTTAAGAAATGCATCACATAATTCCCTTGATGCAGTTGAGTGGATAAAGTGAGTAATGAAAGTAAGTCTTAGCATCAGACTTCAAGTTTGTCAGTTCAGTAGGGAGAAGGACCTCTTTCATCTTTATTGCCAGTATCACTGGCTGATAGGAGGCAAAAAGAGTACTGCTCATAATAAAATACTAAAGAAAATTGCTGTATGTGTTTGAAGAAAGCAATTACTCTGTAGAAATTCTATTTAATAACATTAACTGGCACTTATTGCTAGATTTTTATTGTTGTTTGTAATTTAGACCTATGTCTTTTCAAAAGGAAGTAAAAAAATAATAAATTTAAAGTTGGGGGAAAAAAGAAGACTCTGAAAAACTCTTCAAATTTTTAATTATTAGAAGGCAAACAGAGAAGTTGGCACATGGTCAGTTAAACCCTGCTTGAATCCTGCCAAAACAGACAAACTTCAAATGTCCTCTGTAATATGTATCTATATATTTAAAAAAAAACAACTCCAAAAAGAAAGTCTAAATTTTTTTTAATTACCTTTAAACTAAAGCAATATGTTAATATGTGTCTGGAATTTAGCATAGGTTAGTTGCTCTTCTGCCAATTTCAATTTCACTTATAAGATGCAAATTGGTAGAATTAAAAATATCCCTTTCATATATCAAATGATAATTGAAATGGTCATGGCAGCTGCTGAAATGGTATTAAAAGCTTCAGATGTGCTGATCCTGGAGTTCTTGATGTGGAGACTATTGAGGCCCCAGAAGTACAATAATAAACTCTGCTGCTGTCACTTTTGCAATCTTTATTTTTAATAGAGCCACAATAGTGATAACTATTGCATTTATAGTTCACAAGGAAACTATTACCTGGTTTCTCTCCCTTTTTTTGGTTAAATTTAATAGAATAACTAGAAAGGTAATGGGTAGAAAAGGTGTGTGGAGTGTGCAGTAAATCCTTGCCAATGTAAAACTATCATAAATTTATTTCCCATATTTAGATTTCTTTTGGGAAGGGCTTATATGTAACCTACTCCAGTCATCTATATGGAGTAGAAGTCACCTCACTGTGCTTTGTTTTGTGAAATACTCTTTAGCAGCACTTGAGGAAATGAGGATTTAACAAGTTTATGGAGGTGAGGCAGTTTGCTAATGTCACTTTCCACACTGGCTGCATTAACAGCCATCCTCCTGCATATATAGTCCCAAAATGGGACCTTGATCTGTTCCACTGAAGCTAGCCCTGGCTATTTTGGTTTTCTCTCTTCTTGACAGCAATCTAAAGGGTGGGGTTGCTGCCTCCTGCCTGTTGTGTTGGTGTGGATGCTACAGAGATTATAATGAATAAGGAAATTGGAGCTGAATCCTTGTGTGGCAGCAATGACAGCATCTGACCAGAGAAATCTAACAATTAATGTGCACACCCAAACAAGAGAATTGTATTTTAATGTACAAAGTGCAGCTAATCTTTCAAGCAATAATAAGTGTGGTTGAATGGGGATAGCTACATGATTACATGCATTTTATGCTAGGAGACAGAAAAAATGCTGAACATAGTCAAAGCATGTTGCTTTAGAGTGACCTCTATTTTTGAACATCATTTTCACTTGTGAGTTAATGCCATTTTCAAAATTGAGTTTTGATCTTCTGGGTAGATTGTGTTTAGAATCTGAGATTCTGAAGCACCCACCACTGTGCAGTGATTGAAACCAGTATGATACAGAGAGCTTTTTAAGGTACATGAGAAGTATCAGCCAAGTGCAGAGTGCTTTTCTATTTGCTTTCTTACAATCAGTTCGTGCTTTGAATTCTTTTTTGTTCATTAAACAATAAAGCTGGAGAAAGGAATAGAGGCAAACAGTCTGCTTAATGTGGCTTGCCATTATCCTGTGCAATAATCCTTGTTTTGAGTGGTGAATTCAAACTAGTTCACTCATAACTTCCCTGGACCCAGTGAGATGCTAGCTTTCTGTGCACAAGATCTTCCTGTGCACAAGAAAACTAGTGCAAGTAATTGTGGCAATTTTCCTGGGCATGTGCTTACCTGGGTTTAAGGTTTGCTTTAGTCAAAGTAGTTACAAGGGGAATTTCAGAAGCTGTTCCACTAGTCAGCACTGGCCTGAAGATCCACTACATGGATGCTTTTCTCTGCAAAGTGATGGAGTTTGAAACAAGTGGCAAACCTGTGAAATGGGCTGAAATGTAGGTAAGGTTCTAACTAGAATTTCAAAACAAGACCAGCTAGTTCAGAGTTCTTCTTCCCCAGTCACTGCTCATCTGCAGGTCCCTTTCTGATTGGGATAATTGCTCCTGTGTAGATAATAGGAAGCTTTTTGACTGACCTAATTTTGTGGACCTCTTAGCAATTAATCCAAATCACAAGGTCTGAGGTGGAGGAAACACTGAAATACTGTGGAACCAGGCACTGTATTACTTATATTCTTCAAAAAAAGAGAAAGCTTTTTCCTGCAGTACCATAAGCAATCCTGTAGGTAAAGCAGCTGATCAACTTAAAGCAGTTTATAAATATTTTCTCCTCATCTTGCATTCATTTTTTGTCTAGTAATACTGATTTTTGTAATATCAGTAAAACTCTGCTCACCTGAGGTTTTGGAAATACTTCATCTAAGCGTTTGCTCCACATTACTTAGGAATATAAAAAAGAGAGTGTTGATTTGCTGTGTGATTAATTCACATTTCTAAATCTGCAGTTGGATCCTTGAAGTAGATTTTTCAACCTAGTGACTCTGCCAGAAACTTTTAAACCATTCTGATCCTGAAGAGTTTAGGAGAGGTGCTTTTGGGATCTTTGGTGATGGTCTTTTTGAAGTTCTCTGTTCTGTAGAGCTATTCATGTGTGGAATCTGCTCATGGGAGAGGAGAAGCAAGGACAGCACTGGGTAAACCCTAATTACCAGTGTGGATTTAGGAGAGAAGGGAACTCTGCTGACCAGGGGAGATGCTGACTGCAAAGGTCTGTATCCCCACAATGAGTCTGACCTTTCTCTCCTAAGCTTGAGTCCATGGTTCCAATCTGGTGTCTGGCAAACATTACCAGTTACTGCTTGTGTTAGGAAACATAATCTTACTCTCCTTTCACTTCATTGGCAGAGTTGCTGATAAAGTTTAAAAAAAAAAGGAGCAGGGGGAACTTGAGTCTTTGATTTGCTAAACAGACTTTTTTTTTAGGAGGGAAGTTGAAAATCAATGTTACTGAAACCTGTGAAAATCTGTTTATAGATGAACTGCTTTTTCACAGTGTGAAGTTTTCAGATTCTGCTAGGAATGAGGCCATGTTTTATAGAAAGCTGATGTATCAGAAAGATTCAGAGTGACAAGGATTGGAGGCAAATACTGTGGATTTAGAGTGTTCTCATATGAAGTTATGGCATTGCTCAGAAGGCTGTGGAAAATCTCATTCTTGTGTTAAAGTTACACGTTTTTGTTATGATCTTAGTTTTGTTCTAGAACAGCAGATAGATTTTTAAGATATCTCATCTGTTAAACATTTGGAAGAAAAGTTGCTTTCAAAGCCATAAAAGGCTCAGAGAGGACTGTATTATAAAAACAACTAGAAAACAGATGCTGAGAACCATTATTAGGAAAAAACCCAACCTTGAGAGTAAGGCTTAGAGTAACAATGCTGATGTTGGAGTATTGGACACAGTAGGAAGGAGTGAGAATTGACCATAAACTGCAAAGACTTAGCCATGTCAAGCCTCCAAAGGAATTAAATTCCTTCTGTGGTTGGTGTCTGATCTATCAACAGCAGTAAATCTGCTGTCTCCTACTGTTTCAGAGGATGATAACTGTAAACTTGGAGGGAAAGGGTAATCTGTAGTGTAATAGTAGGCTGCCAAAAGCCTTTAACTGCAAATATACATGGGAGCACAAAACACAAGAATTGGCATGGAGATAATAAGCATCCCAAGACAGGTTCCTCACTTAGCAAGTACATAGATGTGGTCTGGAAGATGTAATGAATGAAGAAAAAACAAGGGCTTAATGAAGAACCTCCTAGTTAGTGAGGCAGTTACAATGAAATAGTGGAATAAAAGTTGGAGCTGGTGTTAAATGTGGGCTGCACAAAGATGAATGTAGAAGTGGAGGAGCAGAGTGTGTGATCTTTCCAGTGCCTGTAGTGTAGCTGGTGAGGGCTGTCACAGGGTGGCAGGTAGCTGTGTGAATTCAGCTGAAACTGAGACTTTCCTTTTTAGCTGGCAAGGCTTAACTTCAGTGTGGGCAGTTTACCCCTAGGTGAAAATGAACAGCAGTGCATTGATCCCCCTGGAAGCTTAGGACTTAGTTGTATGATACTCAGTGTCTCCTTGCATGCTATGTTCCTAAAGTAGTGTAAAAACAAATGTGTGGACAGTGTCTTTGCAGTTGCCCCATAATGTGACTGTGGGGTGCAAATTAGACTTGTTCTTCAGCTGAAAACCAGGAGATTGGTATGGACTTGATGGCATTCTGTGTCATCTTCTCTCTCCATCATCTTACTTCATCCACACTGTGATAACTTGAGCCACAGGACTTGACATGTGCCCCAAAGTCCTCCCAGAAGGTAGCTGTGGTTTGCTTTTCCCCCCTGCTGTTGGGCTGGATGACTGCAGCATGGTAAGCAATGCAGGAAGGCTGTTCCAAGGCAGAGCACAAGTTTGCTACCCAAGCACACTGAGTACTCCAGCAAGGGGCAGGACAACAAGGCAAGTGTGTGCTGGCACTTTTCTCCCAGCTTCCTCTCAGCTGTGGTGGTTTTTTAGCACTTGAAAAGCCATTTCTGTAGCTAACAGCCTTTGGATGGCTTTGGTCATGACCCTTGTTCCTTTGCCCAGGCTAGCATATGGTTTTAGTCTTCATAGTGACCTGTGAGAATAAATCTGCAGCTTGACTGTGTTACCCAAAGTGATGTGTTTGGGTTTGTGTCACTGCTGGTTTCATGTGATGCTTGTGCCTAAGAGCTGTAGCACTCAGAGCATTGCCTGAGCAAAAGGAACAGGATACACAGAGGAAGAAGTTCCTCCTCCTCCAGTATAAAAAGCCCATGATGCACAGAAAATGTGGCCAGGTGACTTTTCCCAGGGCCTTGTTTTGTGCCATCATTCCTAGGTGGCTGTGAACTAATGCAGACCTAACAAAGCCAGGTAGGTGTTAACTTAGTGCATATAAAATGAATGTTTAAATGTACAGCAAGCTGCCTGCTCCTAAAAGTCATCTCTGGTCTAAATCAGTAACTTAAGGATGAATGTGTGTTGTTAGATTTAACAAGTGCTGCTGCTCTGGGTAGTTACTGGATTACAATGTTATGTTCTGTCCTGCTGGGAAGTACTAGTTTTAGGTTGTTTTTTTCCTCTTGGAGCAAACTGGAAGAGCAACTAACCATTTTCACTTTCTCATTTTAGGGACTATTGGATTTTTTGCCTGCTTCTGGTTTGTAAGTAAGATTTACAGTGTTGTGAAAGTGGACTGAAAAGCATCAAAGTGTCTTTTGAACATATCTCCCTTGCTGTTTGAGAATTTTTATCATGTACTGAGAAACATCCTGTGTAATTACTCTAATTTGTAAAAGCTGAAGAGCAGACTACAGCATAAAACACAAATTTGGATGGAAGGAAGCAACACCATTGGGGAAAATGTTTACATCAGTGTACATTGAATATGCTCATTCTAATATTTCTCAAAGCTATATCTAAAATGATATCCAAAAAAAGGACAAATGCAAAGTCTGTGAACTAGTTCATTTGAAAAATGAGTGCATTATACAGTCCTGCAGCTGAAATTCCTTAGGATTTTTTTGTTGTTACCTCTTTTGGTTAACATTTATATACCATGAAAGCATAGGACTGTCCAGTAAATCTATGTAAAATGTGAATTTTTTTAACTTAACTATGATTGTACATATTATCCTGCACCTTCTTTACAACTAGATCTCTTCTTACAAATGTACATGCATTTAGTGTAATGTAGACTTTATTAAAATGCCAACACTGGTTTTGTTCAAATAAAACTGCACAACTCTAGCTGCTTGTTTCCTTTCTTGGTAATTAGGCCTTTGCTGCTTGGACACAGTGTGTTAGTTTCAGCAGCTTGGACAGTGTTTTTAAGCAGTTTGCTTGTGAATTAGGTTGCAAATTGCCTGTGCCAGCAGCAGGTCTGGTAAGTCACTGGAATTGATGGTTGTGTAGGATGGGCAGGGGCTTCTGAACTGCTTCCATTACCTGTGACTCAGCTGTGTGCTTGCTTGCACTCTTCACAATTTTATTTGTTTTTTCTGGGAAAACTACTTATTTCTATTAAAGAGCAAAAAACTTTCCCTTCTCTTAGTCTTAGAAACTCACATCTTGTTGTTCATCCTGTGAAGACATTGTGGGGCTTCTTGAGACAGTTTAGCTGTGAATCCAGTGGGCTTGGGAATGGGTGATTCTGAAAGGTGAAGCTCCCTGCTCTGCAGAGCTTGTCCTTACAGGCTGGATTACATGGGAAGGAGCATCTTAATAGCCTCTTCAGCTTGAAGATTGCAGGCATTCTTCTCTCAGGAATGGCCAGGCTTTAAAAAAGCTCCCTAAAATCTTGAACTGCACTTGAAGCTGAGCAGAGAGTCACTGCAGACACACACTGCAATTGGCTGAGTTACTGACCCTGGTGGAGATGAATGGGGGGATGTTCACTCAGATTAATGGGTGAAATACTCAAAGCTTATTAACTGGCATATGGAAACATTCATTGCTGGAAGCTGCTTTTCAGTGTCTAAGCCTGCAATTTAACAAGACCCAGAATGACTCCATATCTTCTTGCAGTCATACAAATACCAGCTCACTGTAGTTAATGTTCAGTATCCTTTCCAAAATGGAATCTCAGACAGAGGATTTCAGGTCTCACCTCTAGGTGTAGTTGTTCCTTCCAGGTTGCTTAAGTGTGGGACAGATCACCTGGCTCTAAACTGGGATGAGCACCAGGCTGCAGCTTTCAGTGGCACCTCTGGCATCAAAAGGAGACTTTGGACAGCATAATAAAAACAGTCCAGTGCTAGTGTACCAGAGGAGCTGGCTACAATAAAGATTGCTCCAGGTGAGGCTCAGGTATGCTTCTGATGGCAACTCAGCCTCCCAGGTATTTTCCCCTCCTACACCAAAGCTCCTTTTCCCTTCTCTTCCCTCCCAAAGGTGGAAAACTTCAGAGCTGTGGTTAGAGAAATGAGCTTGTGGTTATCTGCTGCTTCAGGAGCATTTCACCCTATTAAAGATTCCATCCTTGAATTGAAATTGGTGCTGCTCTGTTTAGAAAGGTCTATCTTATTAAGTCTTAATTTAAAATTTGGTGGGGGGGGATTTTACTGGATGCTTAAAAATTGTTGGCTGAGGCTGCTTTTGAATTTTACATGTTCAAAGGGAAATAAATTCATGAGAGAATTTGGAGCTACAATTGGCATAAGCTCCCAGCAGGAAATAATACCAGACTAATAAATACATATTTCACAGGAGCAAAGTAAGATGAGTTATAAATCTGTGTTTCCAGTGCTTTTCCTGGGACTACTAGCAAAATAAAATGTAAAAACTGAGTTAAGCAACTTTCTGAGGCTTGCCAGTGGTCTAAAGCCAAAGCTACAAAGGTAAAGTTGGTTGTTCTTGTGTAGTTATTGTCAAACAACTTGGTTTGGTTTTTGTAGTAGGCCCCACTCATGCAAATTCAGCATAATTAGCAATTCATCAGTCCTTGGGGAGAGGACAGTTCTGCAAAACAAGAGAAAGTATCCACAGCAATCAGAAAAAGGCTTGAGTTTTGGTCCCTTTCAAAACAGGTGGATGCTGTCACAGCAAAGGCAACTGTTCTGCTCCAGGGGTTTGTCATGGACTGTACTTTGGAGTATAATTAAAGTGAATTTTCAGAGTGCTCTTTATATGCTACAGGGATGAGCTGGGGCAGAGTGTCCTGAGAGAAGAAGACCTGTGCAGAGATGTGTTTTAAATAGTTTCTCTGTTTTCCCATCCATGGACACCTGTGAGACTTGATGCTGCACTCCTGCCAGAGACAACTCCCTCTCTCATCTCTTCAAGTCCTCTGCATCTAAATAGAATCTAGATAGAAGCCCTTGGAATTTTCTAGCTTCTCTTTTTGACCATGAAAAAGCTGCAAGTTGCTTTTTGACTTTGCACTTCTAGGCTGTAAGTGAAACACAGATTATTAGCAGCATGTCCACTTAAAGGTGGCATAAGCCCCAGCCAGAAAGTAATGGCCAAACTTCTTAGTTGTGACTTTATTGAGCACACAAGGGGCTGTGATAATACAGTTTTCCAGTGATTCTCAGTGCTCTTTGGGAGTCTCAGCTGTGGGTGAAGATCTTGGTTTTAGTTGGCCACGGGTTTTGAAGATGAACTGGTCAGTCTGGGAATCTGAATGTTTTAATCCTTACATTACCAGTAACTGGTGTCATTTTATATTAACTTACCATAACTGTTACTCATCTACTTCATGGCCTTAGTAAAGTGTCCCCTGTCCTGCTGCAGATCCTTGAGCCTTCCTGCCCTCTTGAAAAGAGAAGGATTTGGCTTTGCTGAAGTATGTTTCTAGACACCTGCACTCTGTTTCTGAGCTCACAGCAAAGTGCAGCAGCTCCTGTGTGAGACTCTTCCTGTAATAACCACCCAAATCCAGCAGACTTTGTAGAATGTCATGTTTGTCATATTTTAAGTAAAACTTGACAAGTTACAACAGCACCTCAAAGGCAGGAGTGATTCCTGGGCTGATGTCTTACATTTCATTCCACTTGCCTGAACAGTGTTGAACAGAACAGCCTCAGCTCCCTCCTGAATGTAAATGCCAAGCAGAGGGCTGTGCTGATCTCCAGCAGGGGAGGGTGCTGGGTGCAGTAGGTATGTGTGATTTGCTGCCCATTGCTATGTAAACCTCCTTGAGATGTAAAAAAACTGCTGCTGGGGGGGAGCTGGGACATGTGGCATGGTCATAATTAATTGTGCTGGAAGGAGGTTTGATGAACAGCAATAAACTTGTCTTTAAGGCTGTGCTTGATCTTCCTTCTACCAGCTGTGCTTTTGTCTTTGATAACAAATTCACATTGAAAATTTCTCTCAGAATTAAATCTGCTCTGCCACCAGCTCCAATGTTTGCAGAGATCTGCTGGAAGGAACTGAGGGAGAGAATTTAAACCCAGCTTTGCCTGCATGACATGCTACTGTAAGGTGGGATGGGATCCCATCCTAGACCAGGGATCTCTTCTGTGGCTGAGACTTTTACCAGACATCACCTCATGAAGATCCAGCAGTGAAAATCAAACAAAAAAAGTAGGTGCTTTGCAGCATAAGGATTGGGGACAAGACCAAGGGCAGCTGAGCTGCATGCACAAGGGTTAGTTCATGCTGGCTCCTTAGCTGTGTGATGTCCTGATGGAGATCTGGCTGCCACAGTCTTACAGCTGATTTTTAGGTGACTGGTTCCATTCCCAGGAGCTGGATCAGTGGAGGTAATGGCAACAATAAGTGCAGCACAGCTGTCCCTGTCTCTGACCAGGTCACTTGCCAGCAGGAATAAAAGCCCCATCTTTCTAGTGACCAGCTGGGGATGCTTCCAGGTTCAAGATTAGAAATGTGAAGCTGCTGTGCTCTTCATCTGCACCTACACCTTAACTAAACTTATTCTGAGTCTTAAAAACAGTTTCTGCTAAACTGAAGTCATGCAGTTATTTCAGTTATTTTTATTAAATAGCAACTGTGTGCACAAACCCATTTGTTAGTTTTGGAAAAGGCTGCTGCCTTTTCTGCAGCTGTGCTGCTTTCACACTGACAACGGGCATCAAATCCTGTGCACCAGCCTGAGAAGTGTGAAACTGGAGTGTCTGACCCCACTTCCCAGAGCTTCCCAGGGCACTCCTGCAGCAACAGTGACCAGAAGGGGGTCCCAGAGTGTGGAGCCCTTGCAGCAGGTGCTGGAGGCCCCACGAGGCAGCACTGGTGAGGTCACAAGCTGAGTGTTCAGTTTTGGGCACTGCAGTTGAAAAAAGACATTGAGGTGCTGGAGTGAGTTCAGAGAAGGGCAACAAATCAAAGGATCTGGAGAAAGTTTCTTATGAGGAGCCCCTGAGGGACCTGGGGTTGTTCAGTCTGGAGAAGAGGAGGCTGAGAAGAGATCTTAGTGCTCTCTACAACTACCTGAAGGGAGGTTGTAGTAAGTTGGGTGTTGCTCTCTTCTCCCAGATAACTAGTGATGAGAGGAAAGTGGCTTAAATTGTGCCAGGGGAGGTTTAGGTTGGATATTAGGATTTTTATTTTTTTTTTTACTGAGTGGTGAACCCTTGGAACAGGCTCCCTGAGGAGGTGGTGGAGTTGCCACCATTTAGATTCACAGATTCACAGATATTAGGGGTTGGAAGGGACCTAGAAGATCAAAAACCATCTAAACATGGTACTTCAGGACATGGCTTCGTGGTCCTGATAATATTTAATAGACTTGATGATCTTGAAGGTTGTTTCCAACCTTAATGATTCTGTGTACATGAGATCAAACTGTTTCAGCCTCTTCATTAAGGCCAAAGTCGTGACTTGACTGCAGTACAATTTCCTTGTGGAGAAGAAGCATTTTTTATGGCAAAGAATGTGTGGGAAAGGTCTTAACAAGAGCCTGGGCTTTCCCCTAGGACAACAACCAGCAGCTCTTCTGGAGGCACAGTGCACCCTGCTTAGTGCAGTTTCTTTATACCTGGGTGGGATCTCTTTGACTTTGCTGAGATAAAAGCAGGCTGGATGTGTTTGACTTTCTCCTGAGATGCTGCAAGCCTGTACCCAAAACTTTGGGGTCACCAGCTATTTTGCTATGTAAAGTAACTACAGTTAGGGAGTTCCCAGTACTGTATCTTCCTAATCTAGATACCTCTTCGTTACAGGCTGTGTGCACTAATTAGCTTTGCTCATAGAAACTGGGAAGCCCTTAGACTTTCTGTGAAATTATTGGAGCCAGGATTTTTATAGATAACATTAGTGTCTGTGGAGTTTACCCAAGGTAATTTATGTTCTATTTGCAACTCGGGGAAAACTCTTAGATGTTTGACATCATAAACCAGTAAAAGAGAGATTTATTACGAGGGCAGAAAGAACAGGGCCCTTGAGCTGCTTTATTTATCATAAAAAGTCAGGTTAATCAGACAGGCACATGTGCCTCCCATGTTTTCTGCTTTCATTTCCCTCCTGTGCTGCTCCTTGCCAGGCACTGCCGTGGATGAAGAGGTGTGGGAGCCCTGGCAAAAGTCCTTTGGACTCTATGGAATAAGGAGTATATTTGCACATCCAGAGGATGTTTATCTCCCTCTTGAGCTGCTATTAATAGAGATGCAAACTACTGAGCCCTTGGTGAGTCTGTAACTTCCCCCAGAGAAGGGCAGTAAAGGAAATCCCAGTAGTGTGATTGCTGGGCAGATCAAGAGCTGATACTCCCAGACTGCACAGGAGCTACTGGTGTGATGTCAGCACCTCAAAAACGCTCAAAGGATGGGGGCTAGAGGCAAAAAGAGGCACACTAAGAACACATTTCAGGCCACAGCCAGCCCCAGTGCTGGCAGGAAGGGCTGTGACCACTGCAACATCCTTGGCAGGCTGGCCAGCAGTGGGACTGGGGAGGGCAGCCTGTGGCCAGGTGTCCTGGCTGCATTAGTTGGCTTAAGAAGACACTGCTCCTGCCTGGAGAGCTTTTCCCACTGCTATCCTGAGACCCCTGTAGATGCTGCAGCCCTGCCTCTTCTCTAGAGGGGTTTCTGCAGTAGCCCTGGGAGTAATAGCACCTTGAAGGTGCTGTGACCAGAAGAGGAAAAGTAGTTTCCCCAAACTGTGCCAGAGCTGGGACTGTATTTGTCTGAGCTTGACCTACAGATGATGCTTGTACCTTTACAGGTGCTGGCTTCATATGGCTTGGTCACACCCTCAGGATTGACCTTAGTCCAGATCAATGGCAATCCCTTGGCTTGGCAGAGTCCTACAGGTATGTTCTCTGATTCTGCCAGGAAGCAGCAGGAGAGACACTGGAGGTTTCTCAGTGGTGTTTTCTGTGAGCAAAAGTGTTCTTAGCATCAGGTGGGTCCTATATCATTCACATGATGTGACACAGCTGTCCATCCCTCTGGGAAGGGTGTGGATGGAGCAACAGCAGGGAGCTCCCAGCCAGGCTGGGGGAAGCAGGGTCACACAGGTGACTGTGACTCCTCAGAGGCTCAGCTGACTTCCAGCTTTCTCCTGGCTCTCCAAACACCTCCTTTAGAGGCTGTGTCAGCAGCAAAGCCGTGGTTAAGAGGAATAGAAAAAATAAAAAACCAAGATACTTCAGCTGAAACAACTGCCCATGATCCTTAATGCACTGCAGGGTGAACTTGTGCTGCTATGGGAATTAGGAAAGCTGAAGTAAAGTAGGTAAAATGGTCTTTGGGAGGCTGCACAGACAGGTTCTTGCTGGGAAAGCTGAGCTGGCTCCTTCACCACAGAAGGGGTGAACTGGTATTAATTGTGCAGCTGAGGGTCATTAAGTGGCAAATCCCATAATGCCCTGCACTGAAGTTGTTAGGGTTTTCAGGTGTGGTGCTGAGCTGGGGAGCAAAGTGAGTGCTGAGCTGTTGGCTGGAGCTTCTTCTGAGTGAGTCCCTCCAGTGCAGGACAGCATGTGAGTTGCTGAACTTCTCTCTGAAGGGGGTGTTGGGGGGAAAAGGGGGTGTTTGTTGTATTAACTGTGGTGACATTGCCTTGGCTTGGGGATTTCCTGGGCAGAGTTGGTCATTTGGGGGGAGAGCTGGTTTCTGAGGCTCCCTTAGGGCAGGGAGTGTCTCTGAGTAGGAGGGTGGCTGTGCTATGGTGTGTCCCAGCAGTGCCCCTGGGTTGCAATGCTACTGTCACAGCAAGCTTGAGGGGCTCCCAGACCAGGTACCCTCTCAAGAGCTGTGGAACATGTGCTTTTTGGAAAACAGCAGCACCCTGGTGCTGCAGGACCTCGAGATGGGGGAAGGGGTGGGCTTGGGTTTAACTGAGACCAAATGGCTTCATGGTGAAGCATTCAGAGAAAGAAACTGGAATTATGGAATGAAACCCTGCAAGCCTATTCCATCAGCTGGGGTGTTTGTGTGCCTTGGGTGGAAAATCAGAAGGATGGTGCTTGGCTTGGGGTGGTAATGGGAGAAGGTGTTTGTCTCCCAGGGTTGGCAGGGCAGACATGACCCTGCCATGGGTGGCTGGATGCTGCACGTGACACCACCAGCCTTTCATTGTATGGCAGAGGACTTCAGGGCATGCTGTGGCCTGTGTTGTGGCTGGTGGAGTCATGTCTGGAACATGATTAGGGCTTTTACTTTGTGAAAGGGACAACTGGGGTGTCTGTGGGTAAGGAGAACTCCTGCAGACCTTGCAGGACAATGCTGTGCTGGGTGATGCAGGGAGAAGGATGCCTTTTACCTCCCAGGCTTCTGACTCAACCCCAAAGCAGCCTGAAAGATCATCCCTTTGAAGCCCCTGAACAGGTCCATGGCTTGTAGATCAAACCTAGTGGGTGACTGTCATCTGCAGCTGCTCTTTGTGTGGCAGATGCTGCAGCTTGTGCTTTGTAGGAGTAAGCAGCCTGATGCAGGTATCCCTTGGGAAGTGCTGGATGCCTTCTCATGCAGTGCATCATTAACAACTTCCAACCACCATTCCTGCCTATGGTACATAATTCAGTGGTGATCTAATTAGCTGGTTCCTCAGGATCTTGCTGTGGGATGTGTGGGACCAGGCCTCTTTATTTCTCCTTTCTTCCAGTTCTGAATGGCTCCCACGTTTCCTCCTGCTCTTTCCATTAATGAGTTGTGCCTTGCTGGGACAGACCTTGCAGCTGAAAGAGTCTAATTGCTGGAGTAAGGATCAAATAGCCATTAGAGTGTTTGCTGCTAATTAATTATTGCGTGTGGCTGTTGGGAAGTGGAAAGGCTCAATTACAATGTAACAGGCTTACTGGTGCTAAATAACTCCTGTTTACAGCTACTGGGACCTGAATGCTGATGGTTACTCTCTGCTTGTAGCTGGTCTTCTGGGGACAGGGGGAGAGCTGAGCTCCCAGTTTGTCACACCTCCTTGCTTCTTTTAATTTTGGTGGGGTTTTTGTTCCAAAGTTTTGTGGATTCTTGCTCATCTTGAATGCTTTTAGTTGGTTTAAAATGGATGGTGTCTCTCTTACCTGTCAATCATTGCACTCTAGGAAACACCAAAGATCTAATTAACCTGCCACGCTGCTGAGCAACCTTACCAAAAGATTTCTTATAACTACACATGGGACAGATCTGCCATCTACTTTGGTTTTTAGTTTAGGAAAGGTGTAAAGCTGCTGGGGAGAAATCTGTTAATCCAACTAGAGGACTGATAGTTGACACCCAAGTGATGGTGATTTATGGCTGGGTAATTTTCCAGCTGCCATAGTTTGTGTTAGAGCAAATGAGAATTGATGGCAGTTTGAGTTAATAGCCGATGCAGCAAGGAGCTGGCACATGGCAGCTTTGATCTCCTCTGCCACGGGAGCAGCCACTTCTCAAACCACCCAGGCTCAGCTGCTGAATCCCAGAGGAGTGGGTGGCCTCCAGCTGTGTGGAGGGGTGGAAACCTGGGAGAACAGGAGGAAGGTGAAAATGGGTCCAGGCAAGACCTGGAAAGGGCTGTGAGTGGGGCAGAGCTGCAGGAGCAGAGCCCTGTGCATGCCCAGGCTGGCTGAGAGGAAATTTGGATTTCTCTCGTTGCTCCCCCTTTCAAATGCCTTGTTCTTCAGCTGTCCAGGGTGTCCCAAACCCTGTCTGTGCTCTGCCCTTGCTGCTCCTCTGAGTGCTGATGAAACAGCCATGGAGAGTCCTCAGCTACCAAAGATGGGCGATGCCACCAAGCATCACAATGATGGTGAAACTACTGATCAAGGAACATCTGTTTGAGCACAATTTAAAAGAACAGACAAGCAGAAAAATAAAACCAATCAACTAAAAAAAAAAAAAACCAAACCAAAAACAACAGTTTTCCCCTTATCTCCCCTGTTAGCACCCAGGGGATATTTGGGAACCCCTCTACCTAGTCCTGTCTCTATTGTGCCCCCATCCAGGGGGTGCAGAGGCTGGTCAGGAGCATTGTGCCTGTGGGGCACAAGTCCAGAGGTGATGGGAGCAGGACCTGAGCAGGATGCCAGCACCACAGCAGGGCAGGTCTGGTGTTGGCACCATGGTGGAGCCCACCCCATGTGCACAGGGCTTGCTGGGCCTCAGGAAAGTGTCACCAGCCATCAGAACAATGGAGAGGTGTTTAGAAGAAAGCAAGTACATGGGGAGAGTGTTCACCTAACATGAAACGCCTTGGGACTTCATCCCTGTGAGCATCCATCCCCTGGTAGCAAACCATGCAAACACATCAGTGTGGTCCCCAAATCAGGCATTATATTCTCTATGAGGTGTTTTTAATTTTTCCCTGAACTATTTTCTCAGCTCTAGCTGTGCTAGAAACAGGTTTTTATTCCAGTGTGGTTTGCTTTCAATACTTAAAGGGGATAATAAGACAATTGCTGGCAAAGTGCGTTGTTTATGGCATAAATAGTCTTTGTTTTAAGGTTTTCCCCAGTGTCAAAGTTCTTTGATGGCTCTGATGAGGAAATAGAGCACACGCCAGTCTTTGACAAGCAGCAGCCAGAGGAGCACAGCCTAGCAAGAAGAGTCTAAAATATTTAAATATCAATTATTTACCTCAAAAGTTGCCTCTGAATGTTTCTTGCCATGGTACCTGACTAATTATCATGTTATCAAAGGAATGTGCAAACCTGTAAGCCTCAGTGTTTGGAGTGGTTTGACAGATAAGCCTTCCTGACAGAAAGAGATGTAACTTTGCTATTATCAGCCTGGTTCACTTTTGAATTTTGAATTACTACTTTTTTTTTTCTTTTTTTTTAAGCTAATAGTCTGTTTTATGTAAACCGCTCAGAGATTAGGAGTTGATTTCAAAGATTATCCTCCATAAAGTCTCTTGATCATATTTTATGGTTCCTGTGACTCATGGGTGTAATCTTGTATCCCTGGGATATTCATGACATGTTCGCCTAATTCCCCACGGTAGCTAATCTCACTTCTGTACCTTAAAAAAAACATTAAAATATCTTTAAAGCGGGACTGGTAAAAAGGCAAGTTTTACAGCCAATCTTCAGCTCCAATTGCTCCTGCTGGGGAAGTCATAATGATGAATTTGTGACATAATTTCTGTGGCGACATGCTGGGATTTCATAAATGGGGATGGTGATTATAGAGCAGGATCAGGTGAAGCTGGATTGTGATGGAAAAAACCCCGATTCAAATGCAAATTGTTCAATAATGGCATAGGGGATACCAGAAATTACTGGCAATTTATTTTATTTGGGTTAAGCTCCTCATTCAGTCTTCTCCAGTTGGAAAGTCACTCTTTTAAGGACGTGAGCAAAAGAAATGGCTGGAAAACACATCTTTCTCCTCTCAGGAGAACAAAATTGTCCTAATTTAATAATAATTAATCAGTTAGTGTAATTAATAACAGTATTCTGTATTTCTGTGATTCCTCCCATTCAAGAGTCTCCAAGTGCTTCACAAACCCTAATTGATTCCACCTTACCACTTGCTGTAGCAGGACCACGTAATTTGCCCCATTTTCTGGAGATAAGGTGGTGTGTGAGCCAAGCAAAGAATTTTAACCAGGTTAAATTTTTTGCCCAAGGTCAGATGAGGAGCCAAAGTCAGAGCAGATCTGCATTTCAAAGATCAATCTTTACCCAGTTGGGCTTTGCCTGTGGCACGGTGTGAGCAGCTATTGCATGGCCAAGTGAGTGGTGGCCACTCAGCTGCAGCTTCAGAATAAATCAGGTGGTTTTCTGGAGTCCAACACGTGGAGTTGAGAAGAGGAACAACCCCATGGGCACACACTGGTGGTGAAACCAGCAAAACTGGCTTTTCATTAGCTATTCTCACTGAAATTGGAAGCAAGTTGGTTTGGTTTTGAGGTTTTCCTCTTTTATTATTTTTTTTTTCCCCCCCCTTCCAAATCACTTGGAATTTAAACAGTTTAGCTGAGGATTAAACTTAATTGCTTCTGTAAAATGCTGTTCCCACACCATCTAGTGTACATCTGTTAACTGGGGAGGGGATGGAGGGACCAGTTGCCAGATGGTCTCTTGGATTTGGGTGGCCAGGAGCCAAGGAGCCGCCAGTTGGCGGTTTGTGGGGTTGTAGCAAAGAAGTCACGCTACGCGCACATTCCCCTCGCTTACTCTTCTCTGCCTTAATGAAGATACTGCCTAATGCAATCAAGCAGCCGTTAGCCCCTTCCCTGCCCTCCCCCCTCCCCAAAAGGGGTGAATTCAGCAGTCTGATTTGTCTCCCTGAAGCAGGCTGTTCCAGGGGCTCGGCTTCTCCGCACGCTATGTGTGCAAAGGCACTTTCTCGAGTGCACGAGTGTCCCGTGCCCACGTGCCATGCTGCAGTGGGAAGATGCTGTTGTAGCAAAACTATTTAAAAGTGTTTGGTTTGTTGGTTTGTTTTGTTTTTACCTTTATAGCTAGCAGCTTGGAATTCTGTGTTCAGCCCTGATTATTGAATGACGTGTCCGTGGTGCATGTTGGCTCCCATCACACTGTACCACTTTATAAACCTCTGAGGTGCTGAGCTAGTATTTTAAAAGCATGCAATGTTCACCCCTGCCTGGAGAAGGACAGAGCCTGACTCTGCTGGGAAGGAGTGTGATGTCAGACTCTGAATTCAGAGACTGTCCACAGTAAGGTAACATGGGTGCCCCTGCCCAAAACTCAGAACGTTTTTTTTGCAGGACTGGGCCACAGCTTGGGATCTTCAGGTGTGACAACTAGGAGGTGTCTTTTGTGTGGGATTGCTGCTAGGGGACAACTATAGTTGCAGAACCCAACCTAGGCAAGGGCCTTGCTTGGTTTCTGACTGTGGAATGCTGTGGAATGCTGTGGATGGATGGATGGATGGATGGATGGATGGATGGATGGATGGATGGATGGATGGATGGAAGTTGCACCTGGTGGGTGATGGAGTCACTCCCAGGTGTGGGACAACCACAGACTGGGGTGGTTTGGCATGGGAAGGGGCGTTCTGTGCTGCAAGTACAGTACCTAGGAGGTGGAGAGCAGGACCCACTTATTCCCACTTAGATATTATGCTGGTGAGGTGTCCTCTTCAGGTCATGTGTCTCTGAGAGCTGTGAAAAGCCAAAGCTGCCTGCTGGGGTAGGAATGGACAGAGCTGGGAGCAAGTCCAGTTTTACAGCCAGGTTTTCTTTTTGGCAGGGAGTATATTTACAGAGAAATATTAGGCTTATGTGACTTACACTGAAAGCTGCAGTGTCAATACTCAGCTGGCTCCTCTGCAGTGTAAGTGCTTCCTAAGCCCTGTTGCTGTTACTCTCATCCCTGAGCTGGAGCTTGCGTGCAGTAATGTGCCTCTCCCTGTAAAGGTGAAGCACAGCTCAGCAAAACCCACTAATAAAAGGGAGGGATGCACTTGGGAGGTGATGATACAGCCAATCCCTACTGGTCTTTACACACAGAGCCTCACACAGAGCTTTCTGTAGTCTGTGGGAAGATTCCCACCTGAGTGGGTGGATTTTTGCAGGTAGCAGTTTCCTGTACCCGGGGGGTTTCTCTGCACACAATGGCATGGGCTGTGGTGCCCATAGCTGTCACCATGGGCTGTGCACCCAAGGCTTTCTGCTCACTGAGGAGGTCTGGGGTGATGCAGTGTGGAACTTCCCCCCCCTTACACCAGCAAATCCTTTCCTGCCCTGCCTTGGTGACCCCACTAGCTTGAATGCTGCAGTTCTTGCAGAGCTCTCCTCAGAGGCAAACCCCAGCAGTAGCACGAGGGAAATTCAAAGGCAGGGGTAATTAATGGCTCCACCATTTCAAAAAAGAAACAAAAAACAAAACCAAACAACTTTTGCAGCTGAAAATTTTATGTCAAGAAGGTGGTAGGCATTGAGAAATTCCATTAAAAGCTGTTTGTCAGGGGAAAGTCAAGTCAGCAGTGGCTTCTTCTCTGGGATGGAGTGACAGCACCTCCAAACTATCAGGCCATGGGGCTGCACTCCCATCCCATCCAGCTGGGCAGCTCCAGCAACCTGAACTGGCAGCAGACACTTGCTCTCTCCTGGTGTTATTAGAGGAAGCTCAGCTTCTTATTTTTCTTTTTATTTTTAATTTTTTTTTTCTTAGTTGTTAGAGTTAAAAATGACTTCCCATAGTGAATGAGTGTCAATTTACTGGGAAGTTCTGCTGCACAACACAAAGCAAATAACATAAAGGCCTAATGCCTTTTGCTCTCTGCTGTATCCTGGGCACTTCTCTCTCTGCCCAGGAGAGACTGAGCCATTTGGCTCTGTTAATGATGGTGTTAAATGGACTGTGTAGCAATTTCTGTTGCTTTGAGAGGCAAACTTCTTTTTTCCTAAAAGGAGGAGTTGGGCAAGGAGCACAAGCTGTGTGTGCCCCCAGTGCTGGTCTTGCACAGCTTGCAAACCTCCCCAGGGTGGGTTGTGCTGGTGAGAGAATCTCCTGGCATTGCAAAACAGTGTTTGTTTCCAGATGTGGTCTGTGCTGATGGGGAGAGCTGAGATCCTCTCTGTGGGGAACTGGGAGCTGCCCTGGGCACAGGGAGGTCAAAAAGCATTTTTCTCTTTGCCCAGAGAGATGCTTGGTCAAGCTGGACCCAACCTTTGGCAGGGCAAATGCCAGCGTGGAGGCTCTCTTGGGGTATGGCATCACTTGGTGAATCAGCACAGCTCCTGGGGAAACAGGGATGAGATCTTTGAGGGTGTGTAGGGTGAAAAGAGCCCTGACACTGTGGAGCTTTCTCCTGGCTTGATGGGTTGCCCTGTGATGTGCTCCCCGTGAGCCCCTGAGCGTGCCTCTCGTGCATCACGCAAGCATGGGGCAGGCAGAGGCTTCCCTGGGCAGGGGCTGTGTGTGATGAGAATAGCTCACAGCTATATACGGAGATGTCTGTGCCACTTCTCAAACCCACATCCCTTTTTTTTCCCCCCCTGGAATGGGACGTTCCCTGCCAAAGAGCTGTTCTTGGGAGGAATGACACCCTGTTTTCGGGGCCCTGTGCCAGGAGCAGGCAGCTGCCTGTGCTGTTGCCCTGCTAGGCAGAGCCTTGAGAAATATGGGGCACCCATGACTTTAATTTTTGCTCCAGCTTTAGTGTGAAAAGTCTCCTAGAAATAGATGCCTGAGCACTTGAGGTTTGGGCAGAGAGACCTGGGCAGGATAGTGGAAGGCTGAGAGAAGTCCCTGGTGGGTATCTGTTATCATCTGGGGATGTTCTGGTTCCTTTTGAGCTGCTTCATCTTCCCCAGCCCCACAAGTCCCATGAAGTTGGTTTATGGATGCAGCCACCACACTGTGTTGCAGGCTTCCCTCCCCAGCAGCTGCATGCATTGCTAGATCTGTCCCTGGACCTCTTGGCAGGTCAAGGTTTATGCAAGCAAGGATGCAGCTTGATGGCAAGGAAATAAATCGAAGATGAGGTGCTTCTGTTCCTGGCAGTAGCTGCTAGGAGTCTGGGGATGACTTGACACCTTGGTAGAGCCTGTGTTTCCAGGGGGGTTTTGCTGTGCAGGGAGCATCAGGATCTCACAGGAGTGTTGGAGCTGGGACCCCTCCTGCAGCTGCATGGGCTGGGGGCAGGCAGGAGAGCACCATTTCAACTGGACCCAGGAGACAGGCACATACTGAGGGAGGAAAAAATGTTCCTGTGGCACTGGAGGCAGGAGGAGATAAATGGTGATTTGGGCTCAGAAGGGAGTTCTCTCCACTCTTTGCATAGAGAGGTGCGAGTGGGACCTTGTCTGAAATTCCCAGGGAACAGTAAGTAGAAAATAACCTGCTTTCTTGGGACTGGGGAAAGCAAAGCAAAATTTCCTGACCAAGGCCATTGAGATTGCAGTGCTGCTGGTTTGATGTTCCAAGGGCAGGGCCCAGAGGCTTCCCTGGAAGCAATATAAAATATATCACCAAGTTAAGTGGATGTACAAACTCCATCAGTGCAGTCACGCTCCACCCTGCCCATCCCTGAGAAGGGAGCTGATGCCTCTCTGTCCTTGGAAGGCACTTCTGAGGAATAGAGGATGAAATGAGAAGGCAGCCTTTCTGGCTTCTTTTAAGGATGAATCAAAGAGATAAAGGCAACCCGAGATGCTGAGAAGGTGCACATATGGAAGAAGCTCCTTTATTGACATTACAGGCACACAAATCCAGAAAAGCCTCATGGGTTAGGTCTAGGTGCTGATTTTGGTAAGCTTCTTAATCAGCATGATCCCTCCTTGCCCGGGCTACAGGGAAACTGACCTTCAGAAACCCGGGTCCGGGATGAGCATGGCAAATCCCGAGGCCGTGTGGTGGCACGCAAGGGGCCTCTGCTCCACAGGGCAGTGACACGGGGCAGAAGGCAAACCCCAGCTCCTCAGAGTCCTGAATTTGAGGCAACACTGAGCTGCAAAGCTCGGAGAGGGTCCTTTGGAAACGACTGGTGGTGAAGTGTTAACTTTGGGGTCTGTTGCATTTTTAGCAAGGTTGCTTTTTCACCTGGTGCAGAAGTTCAGGTTTATGGTAGCCCTTGTGCAGAGGGGATCCTTGGAGGCTGCACAAACCACGGGCAGCTTGGAAATGCCAGCGGGATGGTGCGTGGCTTTGCAGGGAGCTGTCCCGCTGCGCCGGGGCTGCGTCACCCCTTCGCACATCCAAGTCATCAACGTGCAGGGCAAATTGGGAGCTCATCGTTCAAAACTCCTTGGGTTTTTTTTTTTGCCTAGCTCGTTTGGAACGTGTGTGGAGGTCGGCTGAGAAATGCAGCGGGTTCAGAGTTAGCCTGAGGGAAGCTCCCATTTACGTGCATTTCTCTCTTTCCAAAAGAGAGGTCTCCAGCTTATGCATGTGTAGAAGAAAGTGGTCTGGGCAAAGAATGCACCCTCAAAGCGATTCCAGTGCTGCCTTGGGGATGTGCCTTGTGTTTCACATAAACTGAGCTGAGTCCAATGTGCTCTGCATGTTCCATTATGGCTTCGTGAGCACGTTCAAATGCGAGACTAGTGTTAGTAGGCACTCGGGCTTCAATTTATGCTAAAAGCCAACAGATGGGGAAAGTAAATGCCAGGAAACCAGGCCCCGATCAGGTGGCTTGAGCTGTGCTCATACTGTATTTAGACAATAGGCTGTATTGCATATTTGGAGGCTGATCTTGTGAAAATGAAACCCTGCTGGTGCTAACCCACAGAGGCTTTGCACACTGGGAAAATGGCCAAATTCCTCTGGAAAATGGTGAACCTCCAGCTGGGGGAATTAATGAAAATTCTCTTTTGCCAAAAAGGAGATTTATTTAATTATATTTTTTTTCCACGATAAAGATTGGCTCTTGCTGGTGGAGATTCCCTCTGTCCTGCCACCCCATCTTGCATACACACAGGAGGAAGACATGGCAGTCAAATCATAGAATGTCAGGGGCTGAAAGGGACCTCAAAAAATCAAATCTAGCCCAATCCCCCTGTCAGAGCAGGATCACCCAGACCAGATCACACAGGAACATGTCCTGGCAGGTTTGAACATTTCCAGAGAGGGAGACTCCTTAATCCCCCTGGGCAGCCTGTTCCAGTGTCTGTCACCCCAAACTGCTGCAGGAGGCACCACTAAATTGTTCCCCATATTTTCTAGGGCTCAGGCAAGGAGTCGGGGCTTTGGGCTGCAGTAAGAATGGGTAGGCTTCATGCTCAGAAAGCCTTCCTAGATGTAAGGAGTCACTAGAAATGGCATTGCTCAGGGCATCTGTGCCACCGCAGGGTTTGGAAACAGCTCCATTTCCTAAGATTTCCTGCCAATTGCTCCTCAAATGAGCTATTGGGCAATTTGGGCTGGCTTGCTGGAGAAGATGGCCAGCTGCACTAGTGGTGTCCTGGAGTCTCCTTACTTTCCAGAAAGATTTGTAGTGGCTTTGTTGTTCATCAGTTGAATCTGCTTTTGCTGTGATGCTTCATCCAAAATGAGATGAGGTTTTTTGTCTTTATGCCAGCTCCCCCAAATCCCCTGCTCCATCTCATCCCCTTGCCCAGGTTGACTTCAGGGAGACCAGATTCACAAGGACCACGTTCACTGAGGGAAGATCTTTAGAGAGCAACCTCTCCTCAGTCCTTCATGGGTCAAGACTTTCAGAGAATTTTGAGTAAATAACTTTCCCAGGATGGCCAACTCAAGTTTTCTTCTCTGATTTCCAACACCTGCTTTCTGAGGTGGGTGCACTGTTACTCTTCATTTACTTATCTCCTCTCTGTAGCTGGCACAGAGTGCTGGATCTCTGCTGGTGGTAGCACAGCCAAGATAACCAAGCACCTCAGATGGACACCAATTCAGGCAGTATTTTAGTTTTTTGAAGTACAGTGGGGAGTATTTCAAGGATTTTTCTCTTCTAGCAGATCTGTCTGCCTATTTCTGAGCAGATACATGATCCAAGTGAACTTATGAAGCCTTGTGTTGTTCTCTTCAATAGCTCAGTGGTTAAATTCGTTGGCAGTATCTCTTAGCCAAACTGTCTGATAATTACACCTGGAATAGGTGTCAAGGCCAGTTGTGAAGTTGAATTATTACATCTTCAAATGCACTAATTACATGTGGAAGAAAAATAACTCTGCATGTTACAATTTCCTCCTAAAAGGAAATACTGAAAGGTCTGGGTCTGTCTAGTCCCCAGAAGAGAAGGCTGAGAGGGGATCTGATCAATGTCTATAAATATCTGAGGGGTTGGTGTCAGGGGGATGAGACCAGACTCCTCTTCAGTGGTGCCCAGGGATAGGATCTGGGGCAATGCAATCAAGCTGGAACATTGTAAGTTCTATCTGAACATGAGGAAAAACCTATTTACTGTGAGGGTGACAGAGCTTGGAACGGGCTGCCCAGAGAGGTTGTGGAGTCTCCTTCTCTGGAGACTTTCAAAATTCACCTGGACACAATCCTGGGTAACCTGCCTTAGGTGAACCTGTTTTGCAGGGGGATTGGACTAGATGATCTCTAGGAGTCCCCTCCCAACCACTGTGACAGTGATGTTCCTGGGCTGTATACTGCTGCCCTGCCAAAAGAGAAGGTGGCAGAATGATCTGGAGAAAAGGATTCTTAGACCTTGCCACTAGATTTTAGTTTACAATGGGGAAAGGGGGCAGATTCAGGATCTTTTATTGTTTCTAATGTGAAGGGGAGCAAAAAGATACGTGATCAGTGATCCTAGATCAATCTTGGAAGACCTGCAGCGGGTTGTATTTAGGGAAATCTGCCTGACTTTAAAAAAAAAATATCCAGGCCTAAACTTTTAATCTTCTTGAACAATATTGCTGCACAACCTGAAAAATAAACTGCAGGATTTTTTTTTTCCTTTAAGGGAAGGCACATTGCAGGGCTATTGTGACAGAAGTAAATAAATTACCTGCTTCTAATTGCAAATATGTTGCCATCACCCACTCCTCGTGTGGCTCCAGCAGGTGAATTTGCCAAGCTGCAATGGTTTTTACTCACTATAATCTAAATTAGTCTGCTCATCCTAAAAACCAAAGGCTGGGGACTTCTGGCAAGTGATGGATTTTTTTGGAGCCATCGGCATTCAGAGAAACAGAGGGTGGGTTGCAACACTTGGTGGGGGGTCAGGGTGACCAGGTAGGGTCTTCTCTCTTTGTTTCTCTCTGCATGGAAGAAGCTTCCCTGCTGGTGGCTGGGTAGACCGAGTGAAAGTACAGCACCTTGCCCCGGGGCTCTTGCAGGTCCCTGCTGCTCAGGGTTTTGTCACAGCGTGAGCCCAGCCACAACCCTGGCTCCCCTCACCCCAGTTAGAGCTGCAGCACTGGCCTTGCTGCATTTAACAAATATGGGCTGCAGGCAGAAATGAGGACATCTTTAACCACTCCGGAGAGATTTGGGTCGTGCTTATGACTCGAATGTTTACTTGATGAAGAGCAAACTGCTGCAGTCCCCCGCGTCCCCTCGCAGCCCTTGGGAACCACTTGTGAAATGAATAGCAATTGTTCTCAGCTCAATTAGTCATATGTAAGTGAATGCCTCGTGGTGGCCACCCCCAGAATGGTGTGTAATTGCTGCATTTCACCGATGGTTACACCAGAAGGATCTCGCTTTCTTTGCCTGGCAAAGGATGGGGAAAAGAGACAATGGTGGCCGATGCTGGATGGGATGCTGCTGAGCTGAGTGTGCTGCTCTTGAAACATATTGAGCTTATTAGAAGTGCATGTTGACTCCGGGACTTCAGTCTGACTGCGTGGCAAAACAGTTAGGCCAACGAGTATGTGATAATGTTTTTTATAAATGTGATAATTAGATAAAAGAAGGGGGAGTTGGAGTTTAGACTCGAAGACACTAATTAAATTCACATTGACAAATCAACATATTGGTCTCATATGGATTAAAGCAGCCCTGAAATGCTTCTTTTGTTTAGATTACACTAATTAAATTCACACATTTTGCCAATCCACAACAGTTACCTTGAAACACGGGAGGCTGAAGCTAAAGCTTCAAAATGCATGTGGTGAACGTGCTGAAGTCAGAGTATTTTTTTTCAGAGCAAATAGCTGGGAATTTTAGGAAAATTTGGGGCTAATTTTTGTGAAATCTTTAATACCCTCGCAACCAAATGCTGTCAGAATGATGCATGCTTCTACTTAAACGCTGAGTGCTTAACTGCAGTTTTAAATTATGCTCAGTGATGAGGTAATAAAGTATTTCAGTAAATATGTCTCAGAGGAGAACTTGGGAAGGGGAAAAAAAACACATCAATTCCCAGTAGCCAGTCTGTTCAGGTCAGTATTTAAAAACCATAGGTCACCCATCAGTGAATTATGGCCTGCTGCTGGCAATATTTTTGGAAGTTAGGACTTCATAAATACATCAACTGCTTGATGCAGGGTTGCTCCACAGCAGCCACCACCAGGAAAAAGCTGGGGGATAAGAATCTTAGAGAATGAAGCTCATATTTGTGTTGAGCAGTGAGTTCCTACCTGAGAAAACAGGGCTCAGTGATGTGAGTGTGCCCAGAAATGGGAGACAGTGTCAGACTGGGACCAAACACCCTGTGTGGAGCTGCTGGTGACCCCATCCCTGCAGGATGGGTAGGTGCCTTGGGCAAATGCTTTTCAGGTTTCAGGCTCCCACCAGAGAGGACTCCAGTGGAGTTGTGTTTAGCACTGTGCAGTCGGGACAAAGCCCATCCTTCATCTTTAAGGACAAAAATTCCTGTGCAAGCATTGCTGCTTCATCTCCAAAGCCTTAGCTATGAGGCCACACTAATAATCCTGAGTCATCACCATCTAGTCATTAGTGAATATTCTTTTTTTTTCTGTTAGTAAACACAATTTAAGCATTTAGCAGTTAAGCTTCTTAAGATTCATAGCTGATGAGGGAGCAATTAGGACAGGATTTTAATGAATACACAAACTGGGGGGTTCTCTGATGGGGGAAAGGAGAAAGGTTCGAGCTCTGTCTAGAAAAGCATTCAGACACATGTCAGTAAACTGCACTCAAACGGGATCTCTTTACCTTGGGGTTAATTATACTGATCTTTGTCATGTTATCTGCTTAAAATCTGGCTGTCAAACGGGGAGCTGGCCCTGCAGCTGCCTGAGCTGGGAGGGGGTCTATTGCAACTGGTGCCACACTATTGCAATAACTTACTGTATTTCCTTGGTCAGAGGAAATCTTTTTGTCCATGTTCCTCCCAGGTTTTATAGTTACAGGGTTCAATCACTAGTACAGAGAGAGATTTGGGGCTTTATTTTAACACAAGTGTTTCCAGCTGTAGGTGGAAGATGAGCCCACATGGGACAGTGGGAAAGCAATGGGGGAGGCTCTGAGAGGTGCAGGGAGGTGTGTGAGGAGTGGCAGCAATTTTCAGTAGTGCTTTTTCATCTCTGCTGTGAGACTTTTGTCATTGATTAGCTTTTTCATTGTTGTGGGGTTTTTTTCTTTTTTTTTTTTTTTTTTTTTTTTGTGTGTGTGTGTTTGTTTTTTTTTTAAATCAAAGCACTGAGATGCTGGTGGATGGAGAGTGCTATATAAATGTAAATCCATTCAGCTCTTCGTGCTGTCAGCTGGGATGCAGGTGAATTTCAGTTCCCAGGCTCAGGGCTCCACAGGGATGTGAGCCCATGGGGGTGAATGAGCATCATGGGGGATAAAATCAGCACCTTTGGGGCTCTGATTTCTTTGCTCTGTTTAAATGCTGTGGTGGCAGATGAGTAAGGGCTTGTACCCAGGGATGACAATGTGCCCCTGGAGTCCTCCCAGCCCCAGCATGGCTCCTATCCAACTACCTGTGGGAGGGAAAGGGGATGGTGTCCTGGCTTTCTGTATAGTGACCTTGAAGGCCCACTGGAGACCAATGCATAGCAGCTACAAATCTTTGTCCCCTTCAAACTCCTTTGCAGCTGTTAATTAATCCTGCCTAATTTGAGTTGATTGTCAGTAACTTGCACTTGATCATCTCCAGCCATGGTTGAGTTGTTGGAGGAGGAGTTGTGGTGGAGGAGATGGTTGTTGTTGCTCCACGGGTAAGGTGGCAGCCAGCAGTGATGAGGTCTGATTGCTGGGAATTGTCTGACAGCAGTCATTGTTTGGAGGGAAAATATTAGTTGATTGCACTACAGGGGTTCTTTCCTACATCTTTGCTCAAGGTGGAATTTCTGGCTTGCTCCTTCCCTGCAGTTGGGATGCCTGTGCTGGCACTGGAGCAGCTGCTGTGGCTTGTAGGGTGCCCAGCAAGGCAGTGGCACTGGGTTTGCAGGCTGGACCCAGCAGGGGACAATCCCTGTGCGTGGCTCTTGCTGCTCTGGGGTGGGTGAAAGCACTGAAAACTTCTTAAAGCCTCCACTTTGTCTCAGTGCACCAAGGGAGTTGCTGCTGCTGAAGCTGCAGTTCTTGCTCAGCTCTGCTGGTGACAGTGTGGTCTGAGTAAAAGTCCACTGTGACTTGAGGGTGGCAAAATGCAGAGTGCCTATGTCCCAGCCCTTGGTTGGTTCAGACTGCTGATTGCAGAGATTTTTTTATGGGGCTACACCAACCAACCAGCCTGAGATGGTCATATGAGTGCATGGAAAGTGGAGGTGGCAGCTGGATCTGGAGCCATCCAAACTCTGGACAGCAAAAATGCTTATTTTGGTTGGGTTTTTTTCTGTTAGATCCCAGTGGGTACAGAGCCTTGGTACTGTACAAGGTATTCAGAGGAGTCCACACCTTTCCTATGCTCTACCATACCCACATCCCTCAGATATGTAATTATAACTTGCAGAGAATCTCTCACCTGCCACGTCCCTAGCCTGTCTATATGAGACCTAATGGAGAAACAAGCTGTGCTTTTAGGCCAGTGGTGACCAGTGTCCTTGAGAGGAGAAATACTCAGCCGTGTATAAGGTACATCAGAAAATTGCACAATAAAGGAAGCCAAGTGGAAACTTGGATGGGAAGGGATTAGTTGATGACCTAAATAATTGCACGCTGCCAGTCTCCCCTCATGTGAGCATAATGAGTGTGTAATTCAGGTAATGAGCAGAAATCAAGGGGCCACCCTGCCTACTGGTGGGCTGCAGGTATCTCAGATGTCTTTTTGGGGGGCATAGCAACTGGGTTTTTGTTTGGTTTGGGTTTTTTTGGTTTTTTTTTTTTTAATTATTATTATTTTTTCAGGCTTCCAATTGCAAAGCTGCCCTTTCTTTTTCAGAACAAGCATTCTCTGAAAAAAAAAAAAAGAGACCAACAGAATAATTTGCTTAAGACTCAGATTCACAGCAGCAAGTAAGATATAATTGCACCCTTTGATCTTCAAAGATCTCATCCAGTGTCTGCTGAAGTCAGTGAAAGCCACTCTGTTCGACTTCAATGAGCATTTGTAATATACAACTCAGAAATATCCTTCCAGTTTATCTATACATGTCTGATGCCTGTCTGGCGAAAATAAACTTCAGTGTGTAAGTTTGGGCATTTTAACATAATTTTGTCTGGCATGAAAGTGTTTCGTATTTGAACATGAAAGGAATAAAATTTGTTTGCCCGAAAATACCACAACTGCTATAAAAGAAGCATGTGGCACCAAGCCCAGATCACCTAATAGGAGTTTATGCAACACTCACTGCTGCATCAGCGTTGCTGAAACAAGTGCTCAGTTGCTAATGAGCTGCCAGCCAAGCAACGATGCTGCATCTGAAATTCAATCTTCCTGGTCCTTGGCATCTGCCTGTAAAAGAGATGTGTGAAACATAAGCCCAGAAAATTATCTTCATTGTGTGGAATTAATCTGACATATAGTCCAGTGTTATAGTCTGCTGTAAAACTGGAACTATCTCTATGTAAATGCACCAAATAATTATCTGAGATTTGCCTCTGTGGGGGGAGCTGGTGTTTTCCAGACTCGTCTCCATCCCTATGTACATCCTCAGCTGTAAATGTTACTATCCGGAGGGGAAGGTTTTAGCAGCATGAGGAATTTGTAATAGAAATCAAATATTAGTACAAGCAAGATGGTATCTTGCTCAAATGAGACTTGATTACATTATTAATCTTGATAGTTATACATGATTTTGTGTGCGTGTGATCTGAATATTGGATTAAAAAGCCAGGAGATGAGTCAATGAGATGAGTTGGTTTCTTGTGAGATCTAGGCAGAAAGGTGGATTTGCCACTGAGCAACCTTTTGTTGGGCTCTGGGATAAATTAATGGGGTTTTTATCCTGCTTGGGTGCTGACAGAGACCTTTCCCTGCAGAAACTGAAGCAGTTCAGTGCCTGCTCAAGCACCCTGGCCACAGAGGGGAGCCAAGTCCTCTGTTACAGCTAAGCACATGCTCATGCTTTTGATGACCAGGAATGGTTTTAGTGACACATTGATGATTGCCAGCAATGTGGCCTCCGTGCATCTCCTTCAAACGTGTCATCACCCAAGGGGACATACCCTTCTGTGCACAGCCATCATCTTATCCCCTTCACAGTCTAGCATGTGTCTCACCCTCCTTTGCTCTACCCCTATTGCTTTGTAGCCTCCTCTCAGCTTCATAGTGGTTTTGGTCAGATGAGCACCAGCCTGTGGTCCTGCTCCCAGGGTTGTGAACCTCCTGGGCTGGGTGTTGTGTGCCTGTTTTCACCAACATCATGCTCTGCAAGCTCAGCCTGGGCCCTGCCAGCAGTGAAACCTGGAGTGTTTCCAGCAGCTGAGAGGGCTGCAGAGATGTGTGTGTTACATGCACATCTGGCCAACTAGATCCCTGACATTTGACAGACCAAATGTGTCACACTTGGAGTGTTTAACATCTTTTTAAGACAATCTTTTTTTAATAGACTTATTGAAATGTGGGGGGGACAGTCTTGCTGTTTGGTCTTTATATTTGCTCTTCAGTGAGATTGCTCCAGGTCTTCCACCTGCTTTTTGATGACTACTTATAGGACATGTAGTTCAGCAAAGCAGAACGTTGTAAGCAAAGATAACTTCTGTAAAAATCACCAAAACCTCACCGTGCAGGCTGATTTTAATGAATTTATTTATTTAAATTGCAGCAGGATAGTTGGTACTCCTTTTGTTCTGTAGAATCTGTTAGGAATCAGGTGTGAATGGAGAAAAAGTCCCAAGAGGGTCTTTGAAAAGATAAACTGTGTTCAGTGCCTCCAAGCACAGTATGACAGAGAGTAATCTTAGAATCACTTGGGTCAGAAGTGACTTTCAGAGGTCACCTGGTTTAACCCCCACTGCACTGAACAGGGGGATTTTCTTTCTACTAGATCAAGTTGCTCACAGTTCTCAATCTGACCTTGAATGTTTCCAGGAATGTGGCACATCCACCACCTTTCCAGTGCATTACCATCCTCAAATAACCTTCCATCAGTACAGGAGTTATTGGCAATTTCTAAAGAAATTGAGGTTTTGGAGTGTGCAGAGGAAATAGTGATAATCTTTATCATTACCTTTGGATTTTGTTATTGAAGTATCTGGTAACAGTTAATTTTGTGGTAGAAATGGCATGAACATAATTGTTTATTCCAGAGAATGGACCAGAAGGTGCAGAGGGGGAAAATGATCTCCATGATGTTGAGTTGAATGAAGCAGGGAGGGGAGCTTGTGTGGATAGGGTGCCTCACAAAGTTTAAGTGGCAGCACTGGGTGACTTCTGCAAGGCTTACTTACATGAGATTTTCTTATGTTAGGAGAAAGCTTAGGAGCTAGGACACAGCCATGATGAGATGTGGATGCTGACAGAGGCTGTGCCCATTGGTTTCTCTGGTGTTGCACATGAGGATCAGTTCAAGATACAGAAACCTAATCATAAGCAAAGCTTGTAAATGCTACCATGTTCCTAGAAATGTTTTTGAGCTCCTGCCATTAAGGATTACCTTATGTACAGCTGGGATCAACTGGCCATAGCTCAATTTTAATGGTGCAACAGTGACAACCAGTGGCCAGCTGGGCTAATCCAGGACAATGTCATCCCTCCAAACCAGGGCTGAGCACCTTGGGGCACTCACTTCGGAGGGGACTGAGGTCACCTTGGTACAGCTCTGCCCAAGTGGTGGGAGATACCCTAGGAAAGGCTCCTAAGAGCAGCAGGCTTTGATATTTCCTTCTGCAGGATCACAATCCTGTGCTGTTAACAGGTGAAATGTCAGTGTAGCAATCTGGGGCTGAATTTCTGATAGCAGGTGCTTAACTGCTGTGACACAGTTAGGGGACAATGTTTGGTGTAAATGGCCACAGAGGGCAGAACATGCCCTGTGTGCTTCAGGAAGAAGGGCTCGGGTTAAACCTCTGATACTACCAATTTACATTTGGAGACATGCTCACCTCCAAAGCCTTTCTTTCTTTCTCCCATCCTTGTGTGCTACAAATGGATGTGCCTCATGGTATGTGGTTGAACATCTCATCTAGGACTTGCTTTGTGCATCCAGAAGGGAGGGAAGAATCAAATGCCTGTTCCTCAAAGGTCTGTTTGTAACCCAGCAGCTCCATCAGCCTCCCACAAGGTTTGGATTTACAGGGTGTGTTGGTCCAGGTGTCTTCCTTTCAGGGAACTATGGATCCTCAGGCCCAGGTGGGGTCTACACTGGGAGGTGCAATCAGGTCCTGTCCAACATGTGCCCAATGCTGTTGGCAGAACTCCTTTGGTAGCTGTCATGGTGTGTTGGTTCCATGTGCCTGCTTTGTGCTAGACCTCCCATTTCCACTGGATAATCTCAAGCAATGTACTCACCAGAGTCTACATTGACACATCCCAAAACCTCTGTCTCCCAAAGCTCCATTTTCACTTGAATTTGAACAGTTTTGACCCCTTTTGTGCTGGTGCAAGAGAGATGGTCTTTGGCAGGGGCAATGTGGTTGGCATCTGGCCTGCACTACAGCTTGGCACAGCTTCTCTGCAGCATCAATTTACTTTTTCTTTGCTCATTTTGTTTTCCCCTCCCCTCAACCTCAAAGAAATCATTTAGCCCCACAGAGTGCTTGTCTGGCTCTTTGTATGCAGAGCACCCTGCCATTGGCCAAACACCTTTATCCTGGGAAAAGCAGAAATCCTACCACTCACCTCCACCTTGTGATTGGGACTAGATGATCTTCTAGGTCCCTTCCAGCCCCTAATATCTGTGATTCTGTGATTGCCTCCACCCCACTGCATCCAGCTCACAGCGTCCCCGAGAGCTCAGCACCGTGTTTGGTGTGACATCCTACTGCAGCCTGTCCCCTCCTCAGAGAAGTTCAAGGCTGCGTGGGAGCTGGCAGGGCTTGGGTTCCTCCTGCTCCACGTTTGCCATCTGTTTTGGGCAGGCCCTTGGTCCCTTTCCCAGGGAGGTGGCAGCATCCCTGCCCCGGGGCCACCGCAAGGCGGGCGTGTGGGGGAGGGCAGCCTTTGCTTTCCCCCTGCACGTTTGGCAGTTCAAAAGCTGCTGATCTGCTCGGTGCTGCTCCCAGATCAGTAGATGTCCCAGATGTGCCTATCTGGGTATGTCCTGAAGGAAACCACGGTTTCGTAAGCGAGGGTTTGGTAGGCTTGAGGTCTCCAGCTGAGTCACAGGACTGACAGTAAGTTGCCATTTGCAAAGATCTGGATTGATATTTGAGAAGGTGGGACCAAGGTAAGCCCCCTGTGGACTGGCACATACAGCCCGAGGGTATTGACCCCTCTCATGTGGTGGCTGGACCACGTCACCCTGCAGGCATCTCTGGTGTCCCCGAGGCACCAGGAACCACTTTGGTGGGTAAATTTTTCTGAAATCCAATGTAAAACTGGGGAAAACTCTTTGGTCTTTCTTGGCCCACTGCAAATGCATCGTGTGTCTCAGTTTGGTGTTTCTTGGATGAGTTACATCCCACAGGGAAGCAGAACTGACTTGTAGCTGCAGTGCTGCTCAACTTAACTAAGACTAACTTATTGGGTTGAAGTTGTAGATGTTAAATTCTTGCCTTGTGAGCTGTCTGACCTCTGGGGCCAATCAAGGGTGTGCGTTTTAATTTCAAATGGAATAATTGGTTTTAAAGTTGAAGATTTTGGGGTAGCAGAGAACCCGAGCATGGAGCTGAGGCAGGGAGAGGCAGGGCAGAGCGTGCCTGGTGCTGAGCTGAGGTTGGGGAGCTGGGACAGAGCCCCTGACCCGGCAGCACATCGAGGTCCCCTCCTCGGGGGTTAGGACCCGCTCGCCTCCCCCGCCTTGTTTCCCTGACCAGATTGGGCTAAAAGTAAAAAGTAAAACAGGAGGTGAAACTCTTTACTTCTGTTTGTTAATCTTTCTTCTTCTATCTTTCTTTCTCTTTTTTTTCTTTTTTTTTTCTTTTTTTTTTTTTTTTTTTTTTTATTAGCAGGGCTCCTTTTTTCTCTCTCTTTTGCCTCAATAGAAAGAAAAAAAGTTTTGTCAGCACTCCTGTTTCTTTTGTTGTTTTCTTTTTCTCAGAAGTCTTTTCTGCTTTTATCCTAATCCCAGGCATGCATGAGGGAACAGTTGTGCTCTGTTGTTTGTCTGTTCTGCTAGTTTTGAACCAGTAGGGCTCCCGCTTTGTTCTCTTTATTTTCTGAACACAGAAAGGTAAAAGAGTAGGAATAGTGATTGAAACTCTTAAGAAGAGAAACCTTCGATATTTATTTAGATTTAATTCATTTTTTGCCATGTTGGTAATAATTAAGGGATGATGACAAATAAAAAAAGGGTGGGGGAAGGAAAAGGAAAGAAACCTCTTTTCACCCCTCTGAGATCAGTTTTTCTACCCAGAACATTTTAACTTGTACCCCTTGAGATGCTGCATTTTTAACCATGTTGTCCAATTTATTCCCCCTCTGGAACCAGACAACGCTTTAACATATGCCAGGTTGGTGGTTTTTTTCTTTTTTTTTTTTCTTTTTTTTTCTTGCACACAGAATTGCTCCTTTGTAGGGATGATTTTATGATTGAAGCACATTTAAAAAGCAGCATTAGGCTGTTTTACCTGATGTGATGTCAGCCTGATTTTCAAGTCAGATTTGGGCTTTAAACCTTAAATGGATGGCTTTACATCCACTCTGATGCTTCTCAGTTTTTTGGGGTGCATGTTGCAGAACTCTCGGTAAAGCTTGTGCAAGTTTTCTGATTTTTTTTTATTTTTTTTTTAAGGTATTTCTTTACTACTTGGCCATACTGGTTGATAAATAGCCTGAAACGTTTTAACAAATTAAACTAAAACTAAGCACGGATCCATCTGTTTCTGTTTCATCCCTACAAAACAAACCTTTTATGATTTTGGTATCCAACATGTGCTTGTTCTCTGTTGCCATGGAGATGCTATAGGCCTGAAAGTTTTGAGTTTTGTTGTTTTTTTTTTTCCACAGGCTCTTACGATGAAGTTTTGTTGTTTTTTTTTTTTGAAAACTGTTTTGATTAATTTTTCCTCCACTTCAACTTCTCTCTCACTTAAACTGTTTTCCCCTTTTGTTTCCCACTTGATTTATGGCAGGTCGCTGTCATTTAAATAGATGCGCGTTTTGAAATTCCTCCTTTCTGTTTGAATGCAAAGGGGGGGAAAAAAAAAAAAGAAAAAAAAAATAACCCATGCAAGTCATGCTCAAAGACTTGGTTATTGTTGCTTGTTGGATTTCTGCTCTCTGTGGTTGTCGGGCCTAATTCAAAGTAATTCAGGCTACTCAGTGGGGGCAGTGCATAGCTCCACAGGAAATTATGATAGCAAAAGTCTTCCTGTAGAGCTCTACACTTGGCACTACAAAGTGCCTCAGGCTGCAGTTACCTGAATAGGGTTGAATTAGACCAGACAACCGCATCATCCCACTTCTTAATCTATTAGAGCGATATACAAGTGGCAATTGTTGATTGCAAAAATGGGATTAAGAGGCTCTTCAAGTGAATTGATTTTCTTGTGAGAACAAAAAGAGGAAAGAGAAGGCTCGTTTGAATCACACAGCCAGAAAGTTTCGTGAATGGGTTCCACTCCAAATGTTAGAATTAAAGCAAGCAATGTTTCCCCATGGAGCATGCAGGTGAGAGGAATAAAGTGCTGAAAAATAGAAAATTATGTCTAAAACTTAGTTTGCAGCATTCTCACAATATTGGAGTTCTTCCCCCCACCTCCCCACCCCTCCCTCCCTCCCTGCTCCCAGCAGCAACAACAAATCCTTGTTTCCAACGAAGACTTTGTTGCTCTTCGTCAGCCTCTGCTTATTATTCTTTAATCTTTATTTCTACCAACATGTTTCATTTACTTATTTTGCTTTATCTCAGGGAAGAAAAGGGGAGAAAAGCTGCTTTGACTCCTGCTTTTTCTCTGAACCATTCCACTTATTCCTTCCCCCACCAGGATCAAAGCAGTGCCATGTATCTCCCAAGGGACCTCCAAAACATGGTGCATGTGCCACTCCCCAGGGTGACTCCTCAGCCCTGCTTTTCACCTCAGGGCTATTTGCACTGCAGCCACAAGTTTTCTGTGGTAAAGTGGCATAAACGTTCCATTAACCAAAGTGTATCATCCACCAGGAAGAGCAGAGCTTGGTGGTTTGATGGGATGGGTCCTGCTATTTATTTTTTGGCTGGTTCCTGGGGATTGTTGGAAATCATTTTGCCTCAGCTGAAAGACAAGGTGTTGAGGGTGCATGTGGTGGATATTGTTCTTCACAGTGGCAAAGGCATCGTCCCATACTGGGTGTACCAGAGGATGGTGCTCGGGCAGGGCTGGCTGTCAGCAGTGTGGAGAATAGAAATGACAACCAGCCAGGAAAAGGAGCTGCAGAGCAGATGGAGGGAGCCTGGTGCTGGCATTGGTGTTGAGACTGATAGCAAGAAAGGTTGCCTCTTGGGCACTGGAATAAGAACCCACCATAAAATCAAGAATGCTCACCCCAGGAGCCAGTGCCAGGGCAGGGGCATAGAGGATGAGCTGTTTTCAAGTGGCTTCAAAGATTTTTTGGGGTGAGGAACAAGTGGCTGAACTAGACCTTCTTCCATGGGTTGGAGAATATGTCCACCCTTGTCCTGTCATTGCCAGGGTGGCTGCTCAGAGCTTGTCTTGGGGGTTTGTTTGCCCTTCTTTGTATTTGTCACTGTAGGCTTTTTTTGTGTTTGCTCAGCAAACGTCTTCAGAAATGCCTTGGAGCAGAAAGGGCTGGTGGAGTAATTTTTGTGAACTGAGGCAGGCACAGATGCTGCTTTGGGAAGAGGTAGAAACAAATTTGGAGCAAAAGTATCATCTCAATGCTTTACTTGATAAGTCTTTATTTCAGAAGATAAATTATTTCAAAATCTTTTCTTTTGGGTAGGTGGTGGTAGGAGAGGGCTGGGTTCTATGATACCCCAGACCCTTCTTACAACCAAAGCACCCTATGTGCAAGTTCACAAATGCTGCTAATAAAAAAAAATAAAAATCCATTAAGACAAAATGTGTCTCCCATCAAAGGTTGCATTCATACTTCTTTCACTGTGAGCTTAACTCTCTTCCTAACACATTCCAGTCCTTTCCACCTCTCATTCAGCTTCAGTGGGTTTAGGGGGTGTAATTTCCAAAGACACCTGTACAGGATTCCCCTTTTCATCTCTTCTGCCCCATGAAATGATTTATTTTTTTATTTTTTTTTCCAAAATGTCAGATGTGGGGTGCCAGGAGCACCCACCAGGTGCCAGCGAGCAGGCACAAAATCCCCCCCCCTTTGCAACAGCATTGCTTTCTGTGACTGTGACCCACTAATTGCTCTGTATTTAATTACCCAAGATTGCATCAGGTCTCCGCATAGCGTCTTTGCCTGCTCCCTATCAATTATGTCATAATAAATGAATTTCCTTTTCAGGATTCCCCGCAGCCGATGGCCAGGCTTCTGTTCCTCCTTGACTGTTCTGACTTTGAACAGGTTTATTCAGCTGTTGTCTGCTAAGCCCTACAGAAAAGAACAATAGCTTCTGATCTGCCTTTTATGGGTTATTGGGAACTGGTGGTCCGCACTACAGCTTTGGTCAGTGATTAACCAGAGTGAAAACAAACTACACAAGGCTAAGTTGATGTTGGAGGAGGAATGAACCCACTTCATTAAGGCTTTAAGAGGAAACCTTTTCTTCTTCAATGCTTGTTCACAACTTTTCAGGTCTCTATTTAATCACGTAATTCTCTCTAAGTAGGAAGAGAAGCTTGCCTCACAGCGAGAGGTCTTTTGCCACATGACAACTTAAAAAGATAAATTATATATAAATATCTTCATGGTTTTGTGGAGAGAAAACCAAATTCGGTTTTACTGTGTGCAGCTAATTTAGTGGTTTCTTAGGTGCAGTGGGTTCCCAGTGGCCTGTTGCAGGAGGGGAAATCTTTGCTGTGATCCCTTCACTTTGGGTGGGTGTGGGTGTGTGTGTGTGTGTGTAGGGTGAGCAGACCAGATGTGGCCATCACCAGATGCAGGCAGCTGACAGGGGCCAAGGGCAGATGAAGAGGCAGCAATAATAGCAACCTTCCTTCACAATACCACTGAGCTTAAATGCAAGTGCTCCTTAGGATGGTGGTTCTATTCTGTCGCCCAGAAAAATCACACTCCTGCACCCAGGGGACACTTTGTGGTTGGTACCCTGGGGGAGGTAAAATAAAAAGCAGGAGATTTGGGAGGGGTGGGTGAATTTGGTGCTGGCGAACCTTGAGAGTGTCTCCAGCCTGTGGGGTCCAGCCCTTGTGCTGTGCTGAGTAATCACACAAAGCAGATCTTGTTGGGGCAGCCTGCATGCTTGTGATGAGTGTATATATGTATTTATTTATTTTAGTATGGCAGCTAATGATGGTTGGGGGAGCATATCACCTCAAACCAAAACACAGCAGTAATAAATACCCACAGGATCCTCTGGGGGTATTTGGCAGCAGCAAATCCTGTTGTTCCTGCAGCCCCTGTGCTCCTGACAGCACAGCCAGCAGCCCCTCTTGGCTATAGGAGTGTGGACAGCTGGAATAACATAGACACCCTGGGAACTGCCAGGTTGCTGCTTGCTGGGCACCTTTGTCATCAATACCAAGCCCTGGGTGGATAGCTGAGGTTTTCTGTGGCTTGATCCTGCTCTAGCAGGGGGATTGGTCTAGATGATCTTTTGAGGTCACTTCCAACCCCTAATGTCCTGTGATTCTGTTGGGCAGATGCCCAAACCACAAAGGGATGTGTGTCAGTCTGGTGCTTGTGGGATGAGCTCAGCTTGTCCGGGCTCCTGATCTTGTGCTGGATAAACAAGGGTTGTTTTTTGGGCCAGGATGGAGGGAGTTGTCACTGGGTGGATGCAGATCACCTGGTGTTCCCCTTTTTCCCTCTGAGGGCTCAAGTGGGGACATGTAGGAGATGCCACCAAGCAGAGGTGACTGTACCCCTGGGCACCTGCTGGCAGGGCTGTGTCCTGCTGCTTTCACTGCAGGCCACTCAACACCCTGAAACTCCCTGCTCAACACCCCCAATGAAGCACAAGGTGGATTTAAGCATCCAAAATCCCCAGCTGAGTCTATAGGGATACCAAGGGTGGCTTCCCAAAGGCAAGGCATACACAGCATGGGCTGAGCATTCCCCCCCCAGCACCTGCAGCTTTTCCAGAGCTGCTTCCCTCTCCTGCCAACCCTGAGCCATAGTCCCATTCCTAAACACCCTTCCCAGCTACCTGGAGAGGATGCTTCATTCCCTTCTCCACCTGCCCTGAGTGATGTACCCTCTGCACCCATCTGTTAAACTCTTTGGGGAAAGCATGGACCTTGAGGAAAGGACATTTGAGAACGACCAGTTTCTAGTACCAGTGAGGCAGGAGAGGGGCAAGAAAACAGATTTTGCCCAGGGCATCCTTCGGAAGCTATAGGTAAGGCTTGGCTCTGCTCTTGGTGCAGGGCTGCACCAAGGAGGGGTGAACACACCTGGGGTAGGAACAGAAGATCCATTGATCACCCCCTGAGGGAACAGTGGCTGCAGCTAAACTGGGAGGGAGATAGAGGGGCAAAGAGGGTAAAACATCTGTAATAGAGTTGTCCCACTTATTAAAAAGGCAAGTAAAGCAACACATGATGGTTTCCACCTTAAATTGAACACAGGGCACAATTTTCCCTGAGCACGATTTTTGCCTAGAACTATGATTTTGTTTTCTCCGGGTAGTTTGGAAATCGATTACTTTGGGGTACAAAACTGTTTAAATACTTCATTAGCTGAATTCTTTAAACTTGAATTAGAGGATCTTGTTGAAATAATTTAATGAAATACTGTGGTAGGAGCTGAGGGCAGAGAGGGAGGAAGGCTGGGACACTGAGATGGGAGCAGTGTGGGTTTGCAGCAGGCCCAACACAGGATTTGGCTATTAGATGACAGCACTAAGCTGTCTCAATTAATAATTAAAATGTATGTTTAAATAATGCATCAAAGGAAATTGCTTAAATTGCAAACTTGAGATTTTTGGGGTAAGTTCATGTTCAGACACGGGCTTCAAATGTGGGAGGAATTCAGATATCTAATGTACCGACATGAAATGGGGATTTCAAAAGCTTTACCTTTTGTGTTAAAACGATGAAAAGAGAGGTGGGAAAAGAGACTGCCGAGCTCCTCAGAGTGTTTGTGAACAAAACAGCACCTTTTGGGGGAAACAAAAGCAACCCTTCAGAGTCTATCAAACAGTTTATGCCCTGACTGCTGCAAAAATTGGGCAGCAAAAAGTATGAGAGATCCTTTAGATGATTCCTCCCAAGGGAAGGCTGAGCTACGGATTGAACAGAGAAAGTGAAAGGCAGGTGTGCCTTGGAAAAAAAGAATTATCAGACTAGTGTCCATTTAGGACTTTGCAGCTGAGTGAGGAGAAGAAACGGAAGCAGGGTGAGACTTCCCACGATGTTTTCTATCTCGTGCAGAGCTCTCTTTGGAAACAGCACTGGGTCTTGTGGCATCATGCCAGGATGTGCCACGTAGACACACCCTGGGAGATTTGTGCATCCTTCCCCACTGAGGTCCAGTGCCTTCCTGCAACAGTGGCAGCTTGCAGTGGTCAGTGCGTGGCTGCAATTAGCTGACTTGGCTTTTGCCATTCTCTGAGTCCTTCCCACTCAGCCCCATGTAAGACATTGCAGAAACTGCTCCAGCCATCACATGCCTCCTGCCCCGCTGCAGCTGGAGAAATGCCACTTTGCACTAAGAAACATGGCACATGTGGGGCAGTGCAGCAGGGGAGGGAACATGGGGAAAGAGCCTCATCCAACACAGTGTTGCTCCAGTGAGATGGCATCTGTTTTCTCACTTGCATCTACCCTGCCAGCTGGTGCCACATCACCAGCACTGGATCATTCCCATCCTTATGTGGGGCTTCTTGCAGGTGAAGAAGGGCCCGTTTGTGCATGGGAAGCCCATTCAGCAGAGAGACTGGAGACTAGGAGAAGCCACTGGCTGCTTAATTGCTGTCTGTGCCCAGGTGCAGGGAAGCTATCCTGTTCTTAAGCAGAAAATCTGTCTGTCTGGGCAGAGTGACAGCTCATCAAAGCCTTGCCAGTGCTCTCAAACACACAGCCAACTGACTGTGTATCTTTCTTTTCCAGCAGTGTGTGCTCTGAGGCAGAGGGAAGCATAGCTCCTACCCTGAGCATCACTCCTGTGCTGCTGTCCTGGCGAGGGGTTGTGATGGACTCAGCCATGCTCCTGGCTCAAAGTCCTGGGGTGGGAAGGATAAACTCTGCACCATGGGGAATCAGTGCTGCTGCATTTTCAGACCTCGTAGAGAGGAAAGGATTGTATCATCCTGTAGCAAATGGGCAGGTTTGGATCTCAGTAGTAAGATCTGTCCTATGGGGAGGTTGCCACTCAGCCAAACTGGCAACAGACCCACAAATCCAGCAGGTTTTGTCCTGTTGGCATTAGGTTATGTCCAGGGTTGGTTTGGGGATCAGAAATGATGTGGTGCTGGATGTTTTGTGCTTTCAGTTATGTCAGGACAGTGGTAGAGCCACCTTGAGCCAGCACAGCCTTTGCTTTGATTGATGAAGCAGTGATGTTGGGCTTTCCCAGCATCTTTTCCCAACACTGGGGACAGCACAGCCCTGTCTCACCTATCCTGCATGACCCTGGGCGAGCTCCTTCCCCTCTGGGTGCTTACAGGGAGGCAAACCCCAAAACCTCCTCTCCTCAAGTCCCCCAGGGATGTGGCCAGGTGGCAGCAGCATGTCCTGGTTGGTTGTCATCGTTTCACTCCTGTGGCATAGGGTTTGGCCACGTTGACATCTGTCTGGTTTGACTCCAAACATAAACCTCTCCCGGGCTGAATAGAGAGGATTCCTTGGTGCAAAAGGCTGGCTTTCCCTTCACACATGAGAGGTTTGCTCCATTATGCTTTGACGTCCTGCAAAGAAGCTGCCTCGGCATCAATGGCATCTAACACGGTGACACATGTAGGGCCCAAGGGCTCCAGGAGCAAGTTTAAATAGGACCATTGAATCTCTCTGTCCGTGTGCACGTGACTGTTGGTGGCAGGAGCCCAGCAATGGATTGAGCTGTCAGCGTGTGCTCGTGGACCAAACTTTGGACTTTCTGCCCTGTGTGAAATGACTGGTCTCGGTGCATTGTGCCTGATCTAAGCCTTTGAATGATATTTGGCTGCTCAGGGAATGACAAGAAGGTACAGGACCTGTCCAGTGTGTAATTAGTGCAGTGTGGCTTTCTCAGACCTGTTGAAAGGAAATAATTTAAACTGCAAATTGTTTCCCTTGGTGCCTGAGCACTGCACAAAGGAAGAAGTCTCCATTCAGGATTATTATTAGACCTCAGGGCTTTGGAGATGTTGTATCTAATGGAGAGAGAAGTAGGTAGTGTTTAACCAACAGAGGAAATAATGTTTAACCATAAGCATGTCTCTTTAATTTCTGCTTACAGTCCTAATCATGAGTGGATCTGAGCTTCAAAGGCAATTTTGCTGATGCCAACACCACAGGGATTTCATCCCCTTTTACCAGAGGACAAGTAAAGACCCTGATTTCCAAGGACAGGTTTTCCCCCATATTGCTGTTGCTAGTCCAGACTTCTCAAGACTTAGATGGTATTGGAGGCTGTGGTCCCTCACTGAAGCATGAGGGTCATGAGCAGGCACCTCTGCCTTCAGCCTGTATCCACTGCTGAGCTCTCCAGCAGCTGCCCAGTGTCACCTTAGTCTTTTTGTACAGTATCTGAGCAGGTCTGGCTGGTCCAAATGTACATCTTCCCAATGGGAATGTGAATTTGTGTACAACACACCAGTGGTGCTGATGCTTTTTATTGTGCCAGTGTTTACCCTTATACAAGGTGTCCATCAGCAGTTTTTGGAGAACACGGATGTGATGTTTGGAAAACTGGACCCGACCCATGTGCTCAACTTGTGATATGATGCCCCAAGAAGGGTAGGCTCTGCTGGGGGTGTGGTTATGATCCAGATTTATTAAGGTTATCAGGTGTCTATTGATTTTGGTTGCTCTTCAGGACCTCACTTTTCACCTGGGAACAGGTGGACTGAGGCTTCCAAAGGAGGAGTGTTGTTTTGTATCAGGCAGCTCTTAGTCTCTGCAGGAAGCATGTGTGAGAAGCTGGGGAGCTGACAGTCCTGGGACATCATTAATCTCTCTGGGATGAAGAACAAGGAGTATATGGCAGTTTTGAACAATGCTGAGTCAATGTAATAACATGAAATTCCTGTTTCCTTGCGAGTAGGAGCACTTTTTATTCAAAATTTGCCTTTGCAGAGCTTATTTAGCACATGTACATGGCAGAGGATGTTTGTGGAAGGGTTTGGACAATGCTTGTCTGAGAGATAATGGGCAATGTTGGGTTTTCCTCACCCTAGTGAGGATGCTGTTGAGGTGAAGCCTGGAGGGTGCTTCCAGGGTCTGTGGGACCCCCATAGTCCCCAACCATGGGGACAGCATGCCAGGGAGCCTCAGGAGAGACAAGTGTGGCAGCCCTGGCAGTGCAACCCTTCCATGTGCACCAGTTGCAAGTCCTACAGTGAAGTATGTGCCTCCACAGCAGCTCCCTGCTGAGTGGGAAATGGCCTTGGAATGATCCTGGCTCCCTGCAAGGCCATTGAGAGCTGGCCTGGGGTGTCACCACCCTGAGGATGGCTCTGCTCATGTGGCAGATCCCCATCAAAAACCACTGCCAGCTCAGGGATTCATGACTTCGATGGTGGGGACGCTGCAGGGAGATCCTGCCCAGAGCTGGATTAACTTCAAACCCAAAAAAGGGTTGGGGCAGGGGGGGGGGGGAGGGCC
>JANHGL010021753.1:0-15184 GCA_024611195.1 Ceyx melanurus | reverse complement strand
GATCATCTAGTCCAAACCCCCTGCCAGAGCAGGGTCACCTAGACCAAGTCACCCAGGAACAGATCCAGGAGGGTCTTAAGTGTCTCCACTCCTTTCCTCAGTGGCTACAAACCAGAGCACCCACTCTTTGAGGAGCAGCTGATCTCTTTGTTCTAAGTGGAGAGCCCAGGCAGCTCAAATAATGAACATAGGGTTGGAAAATATGATCAAACAAGTCGGGTACTTTGCTGTTAACAGTTCTCAGCACAAAGTGGAAGTACACCATCTACACCAAACCTCGCTCATCCACTTAGCTGCAAATTCCATCATTTACATACAAAACCCAGCGTTTTTTCCACATTCATTTAGCACTGTTTAATAGCAGAGCTCAGCGGCGAGCCCTCCTATTACTCCAACTTCATTACTTTTACAAAGTAGACTCCAGCCCACTTAGCCAAAGACGCTTTGCTTGGAAGAATTATCGATGATTAAAACCAAGCTACACTTGTCAAAATAAATTACCCGAGCACGTTTTGAGAGGCAGCAGCCTTCCTCTTTACGGCGGTTGCCTGCCTTGCTAATTTGCACCGTGCGGAGACTTGCGGTGGGACAGCAGCGCCGGTGGAGGCCGAGCAATGCCACGTGGCAGCTTCCTGGAGCGGGAGGAGTTTGTGGAAGAGATTTGGGTTGTCTTGTGTTTCCTCATACCTTAGTGGTATTACACCATCTGTGGGGGGAATCGGGCTTTGTCGACAGAGGAGGGCAATTCGTGCATCGCTTTGCAGAGCTCGGGTCCCCCAGGATGGCTGCCAGCCCACGTGGGGGGCTCTGCCTGATGGTTTTTGCATCCGGCTCCCAGCTGATGGGAGCTGTATAGAGGTGCGTGGAGCTCCCCGTTGGCTGCAAGATGAGGTGGCACAGAAGCGCATTTCTTTTCCTCGGTGGTGTGGAATGAATTAGACTCGTGAAATTTACTCCAGTTCTTCCTCTTTCAGAGGGCAGTACATAAACAAATGGTGCAGAGTGACAAAATGTCCTACTTTTCCTCCCAAGGGAGACCTTGGCGATGGTAGGAGACAAGATGCAACGTGGCAATTGCCTTCTGCTCTCTTGTTCTACTGGGCAGAGGAGAAAACCTCCTCCACTGCTGCTGGGCAAGCACCCATCTAGAAGGAGACAGTATTGAAGCTTCTAGTGAAAGTTCCTTAATGTCAAGGCAGGAGGTTGACACGAGCAATCACACACTGCTCATCTGCCCACCACTCTGCTGGGACCACTGCCTGTGCAAGGACTAGTAGGACAAGAGCCCCTTCCACCCTCCTGGGCTCTCCCCAGGCAGCAAAGGGGCTGTGGGTGAGCTCTATCTTATATGGTCCAGCTGCCTGTCATGCTCAGTGAGGCACTGTTGGTGCTGCTGCTCCTGATGGGGTTTTCTAGGGGGTTGGGGATGATTCTTATGGGATCCAGAGCAGCCCTGTAAAGGACATGCTAGTGCAAGACAGTGCTGTGGTTTTGTTCCTGCCACGCACTGCAACTGCACAAGTAGTTCCTGTAAGAGGTTTCTCTTGGTAAGTGGATAAGGCAGGTAATTTGGCTCCGAAGGCAGTGCTAGGAGCAGTGGGCTTTTAGTGCCATGCTGTGGATGCCACTTGCGTCTGGGCACAGTATCAGCAGATAGCAAGGAGGATTTGTGCCCTTTGGAGAAGCAGAAAGAATCTGGAGACAGCTAGTGAGGGGACAGGGAGAAAAGGAGGCTGCCTGGAGAGCTGTGTTTGGGGACATCCCTCAGTTCCTGTTGTGGATGTAACCAGCTCCCTCACTTTACTTGATGTGGGATAGTCCCCCTGTACCTGAGAACATGCCACCTTTCATCTAAAAGGTGGCTTAGAGGTGTTTTTTGGGTGAGCACTCCTTTTGATTCCCAGATGAGGTGGTGGTGATACAGAGACGGGTGTGAAAAGGACTTGTTTCTGTACCAGTAGTGCTGGGGTGTTCACAACAGTATTTGGGGACAATGCTCTAGGCAAAGCATAACTTTCCAGATCAGGTTGTCTTTTTGAACTAATGCAAGGGAAGATGCATTAAGATTTGTAGGTATTAATGGTGCTTTCAGTGGCTTTTCTTGGGCGTGGGCTGAAAGCACAGAGCATCTCATAACTTGAATGGGGCAGGCAGGAAAAAGGGGAAAAAATGTGAAATGTCTTCTGACACTTCAAAGTGGTGCTGAAGGAGGAAGAAGATAAAAATCCCTACTGCCCTAACTGAGGGAACTGGAACTGGTGTAGGCAGAGACATAATCTGACATTTCTTCTCTATGCATGGAGCTGGTAAAATCCTGTGAAAGGCTGCCACAGGGTAGCAGCAGGCTTGATAAAGGCAGCTTGGTTTTCTGCTGTGGATTAGATCCTTGTGCCCAAATTGCTGTTCCTCATTATGGGGCTCGCAGTAGGTGAGGGTCTGTTTCTAACTGCCATAGAAACTTTCTGCCAGGGTGGATGGTGTTTCTGTGAGAAAGACGTCTGTCGCAGGCAGCGAATCCTCAGCAGTGGGCTCTTGGGGACCTGGTGATGAGAGATCACAGGGGCTCACATCTTGACTCGGTTACAGCAGCTCTCAGGCTCTGCCTTCCCCTCCTGGAGTGGTGGTGTGAATGCTCAGAGGGAGGAGAGTAGGACAAGGAGCCCCCCATCCCTCTGTGGAGAGGCTCCTCTGCAGGGGTGTCCTGGGTGGGCAGGATTCAGCAGCCCCCATCTTGCTGCAAAGTGAAGCAAGCCCGTGGAAGAAGCTTCACCTAAAGCAATGGGTGTATGCAGAGAAATAGCAGATTTCAAGTGTTTAGAGGAACAATATTTTATCAGGAAAAATTAAGTCTCTTTTATTTAAAAAAAAACCCCAACCAACAAACCAACACCCAAACCAAACAAACAAACCAGAAGAGCAAAGCAAGCAGCATGGGGAACGGGGTAGAGGTCATGCAATAACTTAATTGAAAAATTAACTCGAATTGGTGGAGATGTGACTGCTGCTCTCTGGATTGAAAACTGGCTGGAGGAATGTAAACAAAAGACAACGAGAAACAGGATTTGTCTGGGGGAGGCTCCGAGTTGCTGCAGAGACAGGGCTGGTGTATCCCTTCCGAGCAGCATCCCCACAGTGGTACAGGATGGCGAGCAGGGGGTACTAATGGGTACTGATGGTACAAAACTATCTGATAAAGATGGGCAAAGTCTAGAATTGGCACAAACCCCAGAGAGTCTCAGGAAAGTCCTGGCTAATGCATTAAAGAAAGCCAGTCCTGCATGCACATGCTCTGCGGGAGGGAGGCAGGAGAGGAGATGGGAATTTGGGGAGCAGTAGACAGGACTTGGAAGGGTAGGGTGATGCTGAGTGCACGTGTGAGGGGCAGCCAGAGCCCTCCCAAAATACCCACCCTGGTGAGCCAGCCAGCCGGCCTCTCAGCGAGACGGGATTTCACTGACATGCCAGTAATGCCCACCAACCCCCAGATCAAACAGACATTTCTATTTTTTCTTTCCCCCCCCTCCAAACCCCAGTTATCTATTGGAACCAGATGCACTTTTTTTTTTTTTTTTTTCCACAGGAATTTCCAAGCAGGGAAGGCTGGGCTACCTTATTGCAATCAGAGAGGTGTCAGGCTCCCTCTGAATTTTTGCTTTTTCAGCCATAAGGCAGCACAGCTTTTTCCCTTGTTACCAGCCAGGTCTGCCAGGAATCCCGTTAGAAGTGCTCAGCAGACACTTGTTGTTGAGTCGAGCTGGGTTTGCTTGGAGGGGCTGCATCTCAATACCTTGCAAACTTCACCCATGGTCATTAACAAGACGTTGCAGATCAGTACGCAGATTAATTCCATCCTCCTTTGTGTACCTTAGTAGCATGTATTTATTTTTTTTTAATAATCATGTTGAATGGGTGAGTTTGTTTCCCCCAACCCCATTTATTGTGGGATTTTTTTTCTTTTTTTTTTTCTTTTTTTTTTTTCATAATGTTTATTTCATTTAGAGCCATTTTGAAGTGATAGACACCTTTCTAGGTAGCGGCTTCTTACAAAGTATAAGCCCGTTTATCAAAGGCAGGATTTGCTGCTGTTGTTTTTCTATTAGGGAGGAATTACACTAAGCCTGTAGCAGACATTTTGTGTTACCATGGCAGCCCATATTTCCTACAGGGTTGTGACCTCTAATGACTACAGTGGAAAGCTAGGAAAAATGGGGACTCTTTGAAGATTAGTAAATAAATGCATACTTATGCAAACTATCCCAGAGATGGCTAAACTATAGAGAGGGAATGGCACGATTCTGAATGCTGAGTAAATGGTTCTATGTAAATACCTGTGTGTTTTTAGAAGAAAAATCACCTTTCATTTTGCTGTGCTTTTAAAAGGCTGTTTTGTTTCCATCAAAGTGGTTCCCCGAACACAGTTTCTGCATAGGGCCTGTATTCTTTTTTTTTTTTTCGTGTAATGAAACAGAAATACAGAGTTCAGAATTTCAGCAAAAGATGTTTCTTACCACCTAAATCATTCTTTTTTTATAGCCTTTTCAAATATTATTGCCGTCATGATTGAATTTTCAGTGTTCTCTTAGTTCATCATTGCTAGATAAAATAAGGCGGCAGAATGTACTGAACTTTTAAACAGACATCTCAGTGGGAGCTGTCTTTATTCTTTTAAAATAGCTTAGTAAAAAAAAAAGTCTCTGTTTTTAAAAAGAACAGATTGATTTTTATTTTTTTTTTTTCTTTTTACGTATGGAATTTAGTAAAAAGGAAAAATCACACCTATCGAGTCGTACACAGGACTTGTTTTGGACCATTAAAAAAAACCTCCAGAAGTATTTTAGAGGATTTGTTTGTGAATTTAAAATGATCTTGCATTGTACTCTGCAGTGATCTCCTAAATTGCAGAAAGCCTCAGTAGACATGCTGGTACTCTGCGCATCGTCAGTTAATGACCCTTTTCATGTAAGCACAGCTGTTGCAATGTGAAAAAATAAATTAGCAAAATGTGCCTCTTCTCCCTGCATCTTCCCTTCACTTTTCTGTGCATTTAAGCATTTTTCCCCTTCAGTCAGTAACTTTCCAGACTTCCTGCAGCCCAGATATGTGCTACGAAACTCTCTTCCATCGATGCTGTCAGCAGAAAAGGAGCAGATCAAGGTCTTAACAAAACAAAACCTGTGTCAGGCAGATCCTGAATCTCTTCCTTTCCTGTCAGGAATACTGAGGTTGACACAATGCTACTGCTCTGTACAATGGAGGTTGGTTTAACCCTTTTCTCTTCCTTGAGAGAATAAAACAAAGCCCTTTGCAGGTAACCCCACAGCACTGGCTGTCATGGAGAGCCCTGAAGTCTCTTGTCTTGAAGCCACACCTAATGAAGGCTGCAATGGTGCCAGATGTGAGTGGGATGTGCTGGGGATATGTCACCCCAGTGCTGAACCTACCTGCTGGGGGAAATTTTCCTCCCATGGAAATCATGGGGCCTTGAGGGCACCAGGATGGGCTGAGGAGGGTTTTTTTGTGCCCTGGAAGGCACAAATCCAGTATCCACAGGGATATTCCTGCTGCCCACAGGCTTGACTCCCTAACACTCTGGGTGCCCACACAGGATGAGAAAGGCAGGGTGGGTTTGTGAGCCACTGTTGCATCAGCATCTCATATTGTAGTGAAAATCAATGAGGTTTTGGGACAGCTGCTAGGCAGGGACACGTGCAATGCTCTTCTGCTGGCTGCTCATAGCTGTCACCATGTCCTAAAGGTCCTTCTCCTGGGAAACACAGATAGGTCACTATTATTTCTAGCTTAAGCAGCAGAACAAGGTGTGTGGCCAGTCCCTGAGGCAGCACAGCTCAAGGGATCACAGAAACTATGCTGCAGGGTGTGTGGTGGTGGGGAATTGCTGGGCTCTCTGGGGCATGAGAAAATGATGGAGTCTTGAGGCAGATGGAGGAAAAGCACCAGTTTTGGCACTGGCTTTCATTTCTTTGCATAGATTTTGCTTCTAGATAACTGCACTGGCAAGACAAACTTCTGAGCCCTTTCTAGACATGTGGGACAGCAGATGCATCCTGGGCTGGCTCATATCACCAAACACTCATGTTATTAATCTTCTTAGGATTGGAAAATTAGGTTCAAAATGAGAGGCTCCTGATATCACTAATAACACTTCTCTAGTGCAATGTCACAGCGTGCTTGTAACCCACACTGGTTTATGTTCTTCTTTCTTCTCTTCTTGGTAGCTTTGAGTTCTCTGTTAATTGACAGCGATTCAAAAAGGGTCTTCTAGGGCAGTGGCCTCTCCTCTTTCCTCCTCTTTCATGGCAGTAAAGAACCACTCCTTGGAGCAGGGATGGGGGCCAACAGTCCCTCCTCCCAGAGTTTTGCCCTTCTCACCAGTGACAGTCCTGCTCCTCTCACTCTCTGCATGGCTCTTAAAGCTTTTTGTAGCAACTGGAGCTCTTCCAACATGAAGGATTCTGCTTTCTAACCAGCTTCACCTGAGGTGTAGGGTATGCACAGGTCTGCCATTTATCTCATCCTGGGCTCCCTAGAAATCCTACCCTTGTGTGTTCCCATAGGACCTGGTCTACTTTTTAAAGCTCAAAAAATAATCCCTGAGAGAGAGAGGGGTTGAGTGCATGGCCTCCATCTGTGTGTTGTGGGTCGCTTGTCTCCACCATGAAGCAACCCTATCCCCCCACCCATCCTTGAATGCATAGTTTCCAGCCCAAACTATTTGACAAATCTGACCCAGACTAGCTAATAGTTTCAGGGTGACCAAAACTGTGTATCTGATGAATTTACATTTCGACTGAAAACTCTTGTTCTACTGAAGACCAAACATAGAGGGGAAGCTGGTGGTTAGGGCAGCAGGGAGAAGAGAGGAAAAGAAAGGTGGTGAGGAATGCTGGGGAGGTTGAAACGGGATCCTGATGTGAGTTGCAGGGCTGGCAGAACTCTTTGGGAAGGGGATCTTCCTGGTGAAGGACGTGACCTTCAGTTTGCACGTGCAGGTTGGGGGGCCCCAGGTGCTGGCTAAGGGGAGACCTCTCCACCCCTTTCAGTGGTCTTGTGAAACTTCTATCAAAACAGCACTTCCTTGGGTTAATATTTTCTTTTTATTTTGGGTTGAGTTGGGTTTTTTTTGAGGGGATTTTTCACTAATCCTTGAGAGTAAAATTGTTTTGTTCCTGCTGATGTGAGGTTACACCTTTGTGTTAAATGAAATAGAGAGTGTGTGCTTCTGAGAAGGAAAGTTGAATGATTTCACATCTACCAGGGTGGGGAAGTACTAAATTATTACTTGGTTTTTGTGGCAGCTGAGCAAATGGGTCTGTGTTTTCCCAGTCCTGTATCCAAGTCACTGTCACTTAGAGCTGCTGCCATCCTGAGTCACCCTCCACAGCTCCCACCTTCCACACAGTTCCTCAGCTTGCCTGCTAGGCAGCCGTGCTTTGGAAATCTGGTGGGACCAGCAGGAGAGCAAAGTGAGGACCTTTGGGAAATGCAATGATTTCTGCATGTCTTGTTCCTGGTTTCTGCTAGCTGAGAGCTTGCAAACTGAACTAAAACAGGTGGGTTTTGACACAACCCCGAGCTGAGCATCTGCTGTAGTCAGCTGAGCAAGTCCAAAAGAAACCAAGGCATCACCTTTTGTCTGTACCTAGGAGAGCCTTTGGAAGTCTAAATTTCTTCCTCTCCTGGGGCAAACTGTGTTGCTGCTGGCCTCCTCCAGGAGAGCACCTTGGTTTTTCCTGCCTTTCAACCAAGCTGAGCAGAAAAACCCGTTATCAGGCCAGAATCACTTTGCCCATGCTGTATTTCTTCTATCAAAGCCACTTGTCATGGAGTCTGTTCCAAACAGGATTAGAAGTTCAGATGAGGAATAGGTGGGCTGCTGCTTTGCAAGGCTTAAAGATGAAGAAAAATGGGAGAGAGTGATTGCTCCAAAAAAAAATCTGCCCTCAAAATATCACTTGTGGCTTTTCCACGTGGTTCTGTGGCTGCAGAGATGAAGCTTTTGCTGCTGCTGGTGTTCCCAGTCACAACTGGAGCCACGTTCCTCAGCCCAGTAGAAAAAGCTGCTTCTTTTTTTAAGACTGAATGTAAATGTAGTATCCTTTATTGCCCATAGTACAGAGGAGACCACACTGCAGCTGTGACAAAGCTTTCTGCTTTCCAAAGTACTGCAGTGATTAAGGAGAGCAAGTCTCTGAAGGCTGATGGGAGTTAGGTGCTTCATTGCCATTTCAGCCTTTGAAAAATCTCTCTCTGATTTAGCCAAGTAAACTCCTGTGCCAATTATTTTGCAGAAGTTTAAAAAGCCTGTTTGAACCACAGGAAACTCAACACATCCAGGGACTTATACAGACTGCTGGGAGGACAAACCTATAAATCTCTTTAAAACAAACTAAAGAAATGGATTGAGTTTGGAAGTTATCTGTTTATTAGAACATCTGTATCTATAATTCTATGATACATATAAGAAATATATCTATAAATTATATACAAATTGTACCCAAATTGCATTCCCATTATATTCACCTAGATCTCTCAGCAACTCAGGGAGCAGGTCTGGCTGCTCATCCCCACTCACATCCATAGCTTTGCATCTATATTTTGTGAAGGAAACTCCTCTTTTAGGGAAGGGCCATGGATTTTAACTGCACTCATGGATTTTAATTAGAGCTGGCTTGTATTTGGACAACTGAACATGCCAGAGGGGTCCTGTCTTTGTGGAGGATGGAGAAATGCCCCAGGCAGTGTGAAAGTTTTTCCTTGTATTTGCTGCACAGGTTGAGGTTGCCATGCTCTCCTATGCTTCCAGAGGTGAGAAGCATTAAAAAACCTCGAATGAAAATGAAATAATTTTGAGACAAACTTGCCCAACATTCTGATCCAGCCATCCCCACAGCCATGGTCACTCCACACACCCCCTTCCCATCCAGGCTCACTCTGAGGCTACAACCCCCACCCCCCCCATTCTGGCTGGTGCTGCTGCTGGGGGCAACTCATCTGCTTTTCCTTTTTTGTTTTTGAGACTTATTGGTTTCTCAGGTCTCCCCAGCTGAAAATCAAATATGTATGTCCAGTGTGCTTTTCATCTAGTTAACTAAACACAAATAATGCGTTCTGCCTCTTCACTTTGAAAGCTTTCAACCCTTTCTCTTTTATCTCTGCCTGCATTGTTCTTTAGCAACCTGACAGTTGCGTATTAAGTGGATTCTCTTCTTCCTTTATCCTCTGCCCGTAATTTTCAGTGATTTTTCACTGGCCATCACTTCCTAAAATGCCTTTGTGTATTCAGATCTATGTAATGTTGGGCGTTGATACGATCTAGACTTCTGAAACAATGTAGGTACTTGCAGTTGTTTCTTCTGTGGTGCAGTTAATTGGATGTGGTGGTTTGAGATTTGTCTCCAAGGCTGCAGGAGAGAAGTTTTGGAGAAATGTCATCAAGCTGAAGTGACACATGCTTACTCCCAGCCCATGTTTTTGGCATATTGTACTTTCTGCTCCTCTGGCACCAAACCCCCATTGCACGTCTGAGCTGCCTGATGAATGGAGGCAATCTCTTTGAGATTTAAATTGCTTTAACATGGCTTATTAGCTGCTGTGGGGAGTGGTTTTGCCTTGCCAGTGCCCGTAACACAATTGTCCCCGTTCACAAAGTCACCTTGTGTACACCAGTGTTCTGATCCACGCTTCCATATAGCCAAACAAGACACTGTGGAAGGAGTTTCTGGAGCTCCACTTCCCAACCTGGCAGTTTTGACCAAAGCACTAATATTCTTCCTAGACCTCTGTGCCTGGTCACACAGGATGCTGGCACGTAGCTCTTTGTTTATTTGACAAAATTAAGATAAACCAAGCTTTCTGCCTGGAATACATGTGAATCTCAGTCTTTTATTTTGCTATTTTATTTTATTTTGCTCTTTCAGTGACTTAATTTTCCTTTGTACATCTGTGCCACAGGTCTCACTGACTTTTTCTGCTGTGTTGGGCCCATTCATTTCAACAGTAATTTCTTATTATTCGTTCTTAGTGAATAGTTGTGTCATGGTTACTGGTTTACTGGTGAAACTATGAATTTTGACGACTGCAATAGCCATTTCCACTTTAGACCTTGTATTTGAACTGAATTAGAAGCAATAGTCAAAAGAAAGAACTTTGTGAAGATGGTGGGGTTTTTTTTAGCTATCTCAGAAAGTGCTAACACAACTACTGCGTAGCTGCATGTCAAATGTGGACAGAAATATTTGTAGTGATGATGTGAGCTGGAATGATGTTATGGAATTCCTGCTATGCTGAGACACTAAAATATGGATTAAATTAAAACTGAGGCTAAGCACATTATTTACTTGATGAGGTTTGTTCCACTCCTTCTCTTGGGATACCTAAAAGCAGGCTGCTATTTCTTCTTCTTTTTTTTTTTTTTAATTCCTCTGAGATGACTGATGTCCTCTAAATCAAAATGACACTCAATATGTGAAATTCACCTTCACCCAGTTCATTTGGTCATGTAAATCACACAGTGGTGCTTCTTCTGTTCTTGTGTTCTGTCCTTATGTTCTGTTCTTGTTTCTTATAATCTGGAAAGGGCAAAAAGAACCACTGGAAAGTTCAGCCTCCCGAGGAGATCAGAACAAAGAACAGGGTCTTTAGCAAATGTTGGTGTCTTCCCCCTTGTTGGGACATTGCAGCATTCCAAGAGGCATCTTGAGTGCCAGACAGGACTGCTGGTTTGAGACTTCCTAACCTGAGGTGGGATCTGGATTTAATTTTCTCTCCTTACAAATGTATGCAGTAATTGGGTGTTTGTAAGTGCCTTGGGTAGTAAAAAGTATTGTTGCATCTCCGTCTGGCTTCTTTAACAGTTTTTTTTTTAAGGCTGGGGCTAGACCTTGTGACTTTGCAGCCTGGTTCATGACACAGTAGAGATGTAGGCTTCACCCAGGAGACTTCATCAGCTTTAGCTCCAAGAAGAGACAGTGTTTTAAAAGGGATATGGTCAGTCAACATTACAAATCATTTTGCATGGCCCTGCCAGATGCTGATTCACTTCTCAGTTACCCTCCCTTGCAGATGAGCAGCTTTTTTCCAGTTTACAACTGCCCTGACCCTTGGGGCTGAGCTGCCTGTGTAGGACTTCCCAGGCAGAGATGGGTGGGTGTGCAGAGTGGACCACGGGTGCAAGTAGTCAAGGCAAAGTTCAACAGGTTTGATGTGAAATTGCTGGACTATTGAAAACAAAGTATGGAGACTTTGCCAAATCATGTGGCTTGTAAAGAGAAATTACTGCTGTCTCCTATAGTTGTAGGACAGAGAAAAGGCAATCCAAGTTGTAAATAAACTACAACTAACCTGGATATAATTGGGACTTGATACATAAGCACTATCCGTTCTTGGCCAAACCTGAGCCTTGTCAGAGACTCAAAACAAACCTGCTGGAAAAGCCTGACTGGAGATTTCAACGTGTGCCCTGCCACAGAAAACCACAGGCTCTATGCCCTATTTATTTGAGAGCTAGAAAAGGTCACATGAGAGCAAACAAAATATCTGGCTGATGTATTTCTGGGCAGAGGAATGGACAAGAGGCTGAGCTCTATTGCTGATGGTGCAGTTTGGGTTCTCCTAACACACCCACACCCCAGGCAGCAGCCCCCAGCTCCATGGTGCTCCCTTCCCAGGAGGACTGCTTCGCCCCAGGGAGACTTTCTCCTGGGGACTACACCTGGAAAATCAGTGAACTTGGAATACAAGAAACACCAGGGGCTCCTGCTTAGGGTGAGTGTTTGGTGTGGTTTTATGAAGTGATGGAGCTGTGGTGGTGGTGAGACCTTTTGTGTGGAAGGGGCCACGTCCTTGGTCCTGTGCTTTGGCTATGTGCCCTCAGCAGGTAGGCTGAAAATTTAGGATTGATGTTTTAAATCATCTAGGCTGTAGTGTGTAGATTTCTTTCACCTTCCAATGATGTTTCTAAGCCTGTGATTGCTAATTACTGGTTAATAATGAAACTCTCGGAAATAAGCCAGAATAGCATTTCTTTTCCACTTCATTCTTTTCACAGACTGGTGTGCATAGCAGGGCTCTCTTCTGCCTCCACTACTGGTCGTAAAGGTGACAAACTCACACTTTGAACAATGTGGAAGTGTTTGTTGTGGAGAAAAAATCTGTACCGAGGGACAACAGGCCTGTTGGCAAGTAATTAGTCTGCAACAAATTCAGAATGATCATCACTGAGGCCAGGGAGAAATAGAAATCTTTTCCTGCTAAACTAAAACTTGTTTCCGGACTTGACAATTTTGCAAGGAGATACATTTGTATTTCTACCTGGAAGCCAAAGAAGAAGTTAGTGTGTGTGTGTATCATCAAACCCAAAGCTGCAGAAAAAGAAATTGCCAAGATCAAGAAAAATGAATATCAAAGAAACATAAAGGTTATGCCCAGAGGTCCTGTTCTAGGTCAGAATATTTGTTCTTTGGGTTCAGGGCAAAGATGTTCTCCTCTGCCCACAGGTCCCCAGTGCACACCCTGTGCTGGGTCCCCATGTAGAACAATCCTTGCTCTGGTCAGGGCAGCAAGGGCAGGATCCTCAACACTGAGATGAAGCACAGGCAGGGGGGAATGTTTTGCCCAGATATTAAAGAAGAAAGACTTAAATCTTTGTGTTTGGAGGTTGACAACAACTTTGTATCAATGAGTCCCAGGATGCAAACTGGTTGTGGGAAGCAGGATGACATGGATATTTGTTTTCTGGAGCATTTAATTTCTTTTCCATAAGCTTGTGCCATTCATTGGCTGGGACTTTTAAGTCATGAAGCCATCCAGATCTCCTTGACTTCCCCTGTGGAAGGAAAAGTGTCCATCTCCAAATGGATGGAGTCTGATTCACATAATTGACTGAACACCTAACAGTCATGGGCTGAGCCAGCAGCTCTCACTAACGACCATTCTGATTAGATATCTTCCATGTTCTCCCAAGAGCTTGTCAACCAGAGTTTTGATGATGAATCACAGGGCTAGAGCAACACAGAGCTCCCCTAACAATCCTGTTCTACTGTGGGCTCCAGAGCACAGGAACTGAACCTGAGACACCTTCATCTCTTCCTTCATCTGTGGTTGGGCAGAGGCTGAGCTTTGCAGAAGATTCCTAGCACTGAGAGTCATTGCTATCAGGAGTCCTACAAATCACAGCAACAGCCTCCTTTGTCCCACTTATTTTGTCCTTCACTGTTCTGACAACAAATCTTGGTGAGTCCCCTGAAATTACCTATAAGGAAAAACCTATGAAACTTGCCTCTGGACAGCATGATCTCTGTCTCCCATCTCTGCTAGATCTGAAAGTATCTTGTGGGAATCACAAAAGGGAGTGTCAGAGAGCCTTCAATCTGTTTTTGCATTTGTATGCAACAGCAGAAGCAATGGTGTGGTGTTGTGGGGCTGCCCAACATACTTTGACCTGCCTGAGAGTCACCTATCTTGTGGAAGTTCTCAGTTAGGAAGGGTCATTCCCAGAGATCTGTGAGGGACAAGAATCCTTCTCACTGGCAAGCTATAAGGCAGCTTTTTTTTACATCTACTCTGCTACTTTCTTTATACACAGAGGAACTGTGGAGTGAAAACAGCATCAAGACAGCAGGGCCATGGAAAACAGGCAGCCCCTGAGCTTCTGGTGTAGGACGTGTCTGCGTGGGTGTGCCCAGGGCTGAGTACCAGTGGTCTCTGTGGCAAACTGACATCACACCAGAAGTCACCATTGCTTCCAGAAGTTGTGAGAACTCCACAGAGAACTCCTTCTCCAAATTTCTCTATGCTTTGGCCAAGGCAGCCTAGGGTCTGAGCCTCCTCCCTTCATCGGTTATTAATGAGATGCTCACTCTCAGGTAGTCTGGCTGAGTTCAAAGGCACTGCTGCAGTTGCCTGGGTAAGGGTTATTCTCAGGAGCAAATCTCCACAGGATCAGGCCCTAGGTGTGCATGATAACATATTTACACTTTGATTTATTTCTTTTTTAAATGCCCTCAGTTTAAGCCTGTAGGTACATTTACTCAACAAATCCTGCTTGCTAATGTTTTCTTGGCAAAAGCTGCCTTGGAAGGGAAAAAATAAACCAGCCCTGCAAAATCACTGAAATGGACAGCTGCCACAATACAAGAGATCACCTGGAAGGCAACATCTTCTGCCAGAGCTGTCCCGAGAGCCTTGTCTCTGTCCTAGCATGAGATGAAAGCCCCCGTGGACAGACAGACTCTGGCTGTGCCTGTGAAAGGCAAAAAAAGCCTGGGTCTTCTGGATCAAAAGGGACTTGAATCTCTGAGCAACAGACAGCCTCTGAAACCAACCTTGCTTGTCCTCCAGTGCTGGCACTGTGTTGTACACAGCTCTGTGCAACTGAATCCCCCCCCTTTCCTTGCTATCTATTCAGGGCTGAAGCTCCTTGCAGGGCTGTCACGTTTGCTGTCCCTCTGCTCCTGCACAGCAGGGACCTGCTACCCTGGGCATCCTCCACCTTACTCCAGTGGCAGTTAATCCTATAACTGGGATTTAGGGAGGCTGCTTTTCATGCGTGGGCAGACACGGATGGGGTTCCCAGGGATAAGTGGGACTGGCAAGGCACGTCCCAGCATGGTATGGCCTGTTCATTCACTCAGGGCCTGTTGTGATAGCACGAGGGTAGAAAACTGAAAGAGGGTAGATTTATACTAGATGCAAGTAAGAACATTTTTTGCAGTGAGGGTGGTGAAACGCTGTCCCAGGCTGCCCCAAAGGGTGGTCGATGCCCATTCCTGGGAACATCGCAGCTCAGGTTGCTCTGAGCAACCTGCTCTAGTAGCAACATCCACTGCAGGGGGGTTGGACCAGATGCCCTTTAACGGCCCCTTCCAACCCACGCCGTTCTTTGACTCAATGGCACAGCAGAGCATGACTCTGCAGCACACGGCTCGCCACGGCCCCGCGTGGGGAAACCCCGGCGTGGCCCCGGGCGAACGCTGGCCGGGGAGAGCCAGCGTCGTGCTGACCAGAGAGCTCCCGTCGTGCTGCCTCCAGCCCCGCCGAATCCCATCGGAACTGGCGCCAGTCCCAGCCCCGCCACCCGCCCGCGCCCGCCCCGTCGTGTCCGGCTCTGCTGTCCGCGGGCTCCGGCCGCTCTTCCCTTCTTCCCATCGCCGCATTCGGTGGCTCG
>JANHGL010021751.1:35338-74474 GCA_024611195.1 Ceyx melanurus | reverse complement strand
GGTGGTGTGTGTGTGTGGTGTGTGGTGGGGTGGTGGATTGTGAGAGGTGGGGCGTGTTGGTGGGGGGGGGGGGGGGGGGTGGGGGGGGGGGGGGGGGAGTGACACTTCAAGGTGGGTGGCAGGACTTTCCAGGGCCTCTTGTATTTATGTAAGCTTCAAGAGGCTGAATGGACTTACCTCTTTCTTCGAGTGAATCCAGATTTTCAAACAAGTTTATCTATACCATTTCCATGTGTCCTGCTTGAGCAGAGACCTCTCCAGCAACCAGAGCATCCGTGCGTGCTGCTCAGTTGACACTGCAGAGCCCAGAGGATCACCTTTGATAGTTCTAACCTTTCTACTGTATTTTTATTATTATTTTTATTTTTTAGAGAGAAGTCTGTGTCTATTCCTATTCTTGGTGGTGAAGGTTTTTGTGCTTGGAGAGTGCTCTTCCTGACTTGGCCCCTCCCTTCTCAAAATGAAGGGGTGCACCTGGGTATTTGTGGCAACTTTACTTTGTCAGCAGTTTTGCCTCTTCAGAGTTACAGCAGCAAAGAGAGAGAGAAAGATGAAGAAAGAACCTAATCAATATACAGAGCCTTTCAACGCCACCCTCTCCAACAGTGAAGAGCTGCACGGGCATCCCAAGGTAGGTGTTTGTGTGTTGTCAGAGCTTGGGAGAACTTCTTGCTGGCACAAGTGTGGTGCTGGTTCCTTCTTCCAAGGATTGAGGCAATTTTGCTAAAGTCTATTGGATTTTGAAGAGAAATGTTCTCTCTTTTCCCTTCTCGTGATTGATTTGTCTAGCTTACTGAAGCAAATGCTGGAAGGCTGCAATTTATGATTAGAATTTATCTTAGATTATGCATGACTGAAGTTCCAGTCCCAGAGAGGCTGATTGAGGCATTTTAGAGTTCTAATGTGTGAACACTACCCTGTTCAGAAACAACTGATTCAAACAAGGCAAGTGAGCTATCACAAGACAATAGTGATGCTGGAACAGGAACGTATCTCTTGCAGGCAAACCCTTTACTCTCTGAAATGTGATTTCCAAACTCCCTTAGGCAAATGAACCAGTATAAACATCTGAGTGTGCTTTGAGCTTCCTCTGCCCTGCACCTTCCACCAGACAGGTTGTGGTGACTGAGAAATTTTGGGTGAAGTCAGACGATCTGTTTAAGGTGATTGTGGCTCTCCTAGGAAAGGATTCAGGGTGGTGCTAATTGTGCATAAGTGGCAAGTGTAAGAGTCTGTGGTTGTAGCTGGTGACTTGTGAGGCTTAGTGAGGGTATTTCGCAAGGTACGTGTTTGGGAGAACCACCCCAGGCTGAAAGCTGCAAAAAAATTCACAGTCAATTGATCAGAGCCCTCACAATCCTTTAAGATAAACATTTGTATAGAACGATTGGGAGCAGGAAAGAGGGGCTAGGGAATTAAAAGCAGGTCCTAGGATTAGGAGCAGGATAAATTGGAAGGGAGACTACAACACGGAGAAAGAAGGGAGTCTCCCCTATCACACAGCCCCTTGTCTCTCTCTTTTTTTTCTCTCTCCCTTCCTTGCTCACACAAAAATGTCCCTTGTTTCAGATGGAGGTGACCTCTAAAACATGACTTTGATCACAAGCATTAGGGCTGGCAGTCACTATAGCAATAGAGGAACAAACCTGTCAAAAATTGGGGCATGGCAGAGGGGGCAAGTTAGAACAATTGGGCTGACATTCTAAATATCCTATTCAGTGCTATTGTGAGAGTAATTGGTTAAGGTTGGGCAAGTCTGGGAAACAGTCCTCTATATAAAAAATGCTGGCTGCTGCCCTTGGAGTTAGCATTAAGGGACTAAGCAGTGTCTCTTCAGCTCAGATTTGGTCGTGTATCTTAGGGCTCTGTCAGGCAAGGTTGTTCACATGCTTAATTCTCAAGGTGCTTATAATCAATCACTTTCTTCTCCTCTCTCTAGACCTGCTTCGTGCTGCTCTTGCAAAAGGGGCCAGATACAGCTGATCTGGTGCAACTGCATTTCAGTCTGTTCTGGAATTAATTGGGCTCGACGTGAAATTTATTGGACCATCAGCAGAATATGTTCTGATGGCAAAAACCAGCAGAACCTGGACCTGGGTACTTCTGGTACAGCCATACATAATGTTGTTGCTGGAAGAAACACAGTGCTCCTTCGGAGGCTAGTGGGCATTCATTAAAGCAGACATTGTTTGGAAGCAGCAGTTTCTGTGTTGAAATACTTTGCTTTTAAAATATCCATGGCAAAGGTTTGGCTGCAGTAAGAGCTGGCAAGGCCAGGGAAGGCAGGTTCTGTTTAATAAGGGTAGGATGAAACCAAATCTTTGATGTAAATGCTTATGAGCTCTGCTCGAGATCCACTCCCAGATTTTGCAGCGTGAACTTTTTCTCCTTGGAATTTGAGGTTGAAGTCCAGGCTCTTAGTGAGTTTTGCTTCTAAATATCTGTGTTGTTTTGTATTTATATAGCACCTGCACAAGCCAAGGGGTTGTTTTACACAAACTATAAATGCAATGCTTAAGAGCTGCCCTTGTTTCTGAGGTAAATGACAGTTGCTGTTCACAACAGAGCATCACAGTTAATGTTCACTGAGGGAAAGAGTCAAGTCCTTACCTAACCTGTCAAGCTAAAGGGAAGGTTGAAAGCATTTCTCTGTGGAAGACTGATCTCCCTGAGCCTTGAAGGCACCCCTGTGAACAGTGGTTTTTCCTGAAAGGATGCTCTGCACGGGGAAATGAAACAAGAGCAATGGCCCATTTTATTTCTTTACAACACATAACAGGCAAGGTGGAATTTTTCTGGCCTTGTGCAGTAAAAATGAAGGCTGTGTTTACCTTGGACAACTCTGTGGCCAGCTGGTAGGTTTATCAAAGCAGAATGAGCAGGGAATGAAATATTAGCTGAGAGTAGCTATTTTTATTCACACTGTTAAAAAGGTAGATGTGTTTTCCTTCTAATTAAGCAGAACAACTTGGGACAAATTTCTCTTGGGAGTACTTTTCAATTAGGAGTGGAGAAAACTCCCCTTTAACATTCACAGTGCATGAGTCATGTGGTGAAGCCTCTACCCTAAAACGGGGAAGCAGAAATCTCAAGGGGCCTGATAAATCCAGTATTTCCAAGGAAATAGTGTGTTGTGTCTTGAATTTTTATTTTTCTTCAGTTTTTCTCCAGTCTTATCTTTGCTGAGTTGCTGTCAGTGTCGATGTGCTTGCCAAGCACACTTAAGTTTTCTTCTCTGATGCAGAGAGCAGAACGTGGCTGATGGATGTAGAGGTTTCCATCTGCTGGATCTTGCTTTGTGTGGCTGAGTACTCATGGCTGCCACTTGCCAGACTTGCCTGCCCCTTTCCAGGCAGAGATCACATCTTGCAAGCTGTGGTGTTACACTCCCAGGGGTCCAGCAGCAGTGGATTGTCCACTGGCTGCCCAGGGCTGGCACTCATCAGGAGATAACACGAGGAGAAGGGATTAAGATGCAGCCAGACTCTTAGTGCCCAGGGAAAGGACAAGAGGCACTGGGTACAAGTTGAAATATGACTTGGAAAAAATACTTCTTTACTGTGAGGATGGTCAAACACTGGAAAATGCTTGTGGAGTCTCCATTCTTGGAGTCAGTCAAAACCTGACTGCCCGTGGTCCCGAGTAACCTGCTCAGGTTCACCTGCTTGGAGCAAGGGGTGTTGAATGGGGTAATCTGTGGATATCCCTTCCAACTTCAGCTGTGCTGTGAGCTGCTTTTTGGGGTTCAGTAAGCAGCTCAAAGGCAGCTTGATAACCTGGGGAAAGCTATTGACTCAGTGTCCTGGTGAAATTTCAGGGATGATTTCAGGTCAACAGGATTTTACCTTCAGTGGAATTTCTGCAAGAAATAGTATAATGTTTTTTATTTAGCTACCCACTGTGTAGCCAAGGAGCCCTTGAAAATTTATTTCCTTTCTGATCCTTTTATCTCTGACAGATATCTAGGGCTAAGTCTACCTGGTTTATTGCTTCAACTATTTCTTTGGTGTCTTTTGCTTCCAGTTGAAACCAGCAGCTGATTCAATGACATCATGCAGATTGTATTCCTCCTCTGTATAGAGATTTCAGTCTTAGTCTGAAATGTAGGATTACACATCAGGCCCAGAAGGACTTTTCTTCATTAAACAAGTGTTAAAGCCAGGGGAAAGCCTGGACTGTGAGCTGTCTGTAGCAGATGATGTTATCTTTCACTTTTTGTTTCGGTCACTGCCAGTCTTGCCCTGGCTTATTATGACCAAGAAGGGCAGTAACAAACAACAAGCTTCTGAGCAATTCCTTGTGGCCCATGTAAAATGATGTTGGATTCATACACCTGACTCAGCACATCAAATAATTCATCACTTTTCAGTTCCTCAGCTTTTTTATGGTGGCATCCCTAATGACAGAGCTCTCCTGACACCACTCAGCAAGAAACCCCAGCTTGTTTTCTCACCCTGAGTAGCTCTGGCTAACACGACCTATCAGAGTCACTAAACTCATTAGGGGTGATACCACCCAAGTCAGTTTTTGTTTAAGGGGGTGGGAGAATGTTGGGGTTTTTTTGAGGTAGCTGTTTAGAGGAGCAAAGTAGAATTTTTTAGCCATGCAACACAGAGAAAATGTAGGTAGGAATTCTGTTTCGGATTTGGCTGACACCAAACCTGATGCTTCTGCTCTGGGGAAAATTCTTAAGAGGTCTGTGAAAACCACAAGTGGTCAGGACCTTGGTTTTACATCTCATTAATAACCAAGTGTGTATAACCAGGAGTTGTTAGCAGCTGAAATAGGATTTTTCATGCTAAATGAAAAAAAAAAAAAGAAAGAGTTCTGTCACTTTTTAACCTGTTCCAAGTAAAATACACTACTGAAATAAATTATTTGCTCCTGATTTCATAATGAAGGTGACAAATACATTTACACTCTGGTAAATCAGCTGCAACAACATGGAAATTTGTGGATTAAGATAACTGCAATGCTTTGTCAGGCCCATTTTTTTGTCTGGCAACTGCTTAACTGTTAGGCAATGCTTAGCTTTATGTTCTTGGGCACACAGCTCTGACTAATTGCAGGTGGAAAAGATGCTGTCTGCTTTCAACTGTAACCTTTTCAGGCTTACTTTCCATCCAGACCCACCCTGAGAAATACCTAAATGTGCCTGAGAACACTCGGAGATGTTTTTAGGTGTACAGACTTGCTCGCAGGTAGAGTTGACTCTTTGCTTTTATTCAGCCCCACTCTGAAACTCCTTCTGTCCATTTCCCTTTGCTTTTTAGCAGAGATGCAGAGTGGATCCCAGCATCCTGGAATTTCAGGGCAGTTCAGCTGCAGTTCAGCAATTTCTCAGGATCCAAACTCTGCTGCCTGACTGTAGATTTCTGCTGCTAGTTCCTCCTATGCTGGCTGAGTCTTGGCTGGGGACTGTGTGTGTCTCTGGGCAGTGTGTGCTGTTCTGGGAGGCAGAGCCAGAAAGAACCACAGGTTCTGCTTCTGTAGAGCAGCCTGGATTCCAGCTCAGCTTCTCTTCTCTTGTGAGAGAGGTTAGGGAGGGACTGGGCTCATTTCTCAGCAGTGTCACAATCTGGTTCTGAAGGGATAGGTGCCATTGTATTCGGGTTGCAAAGCAACACTAAAGGACCTGATTGAAAGGTCATTAAAAATTGCTGGCAAGGCTTCTGTTGATGTTGGGAGGTCCTGCTTTGAGTGTGCAGGAGGAAGCCTGATTCCACTGGAGTTAACACCAGGATTCCTCCTGACTCCTGCAGGTTGGCTTTGCTGTGCAAACAGCACCCCGGGAAGGATGAGTCCCCTTTGCTGGGATTCCAGGGTTGCTCTGTGATACCTGAGTTGGCTGCAAGATCTCTCTGGCTGCTGGAGGCTGCTGCTGCCAAGAAAAATAGAGGCTTGCATGCTTATTGCTGGGATTGCTCATGCATGCCATAGTAATTAAATAATAATACCACAAGGATGGAACATTCATTTTAACTGTCAATCATCCTTGTGCTGGAGAAACTGGGGAGTGCCATGACTGTCTTGTAGAGGGATCTGTAATTCAAGCAAGCCACTGGAGAGGTATGGGATTTTTTTTACTATTTTTTTGTTTAATCTTGAGGAGTTTTTAATTTGTTTTTCTGGGATGTGCCATCTGGATTTCTTTTTTTATTATTATTATTCCCTGACAAGATGTCTGCTCTGGCCTGTTTCTTCACAGCTGGAGCTCCAGAAGGGCTGAGGACATCTGTTTGTCTTCACAGTTAATGGTCAGAGCCTGCCTGTGATTGCTGGCTTCTGCTTCTAGCTGGCCTGTTTCCCCATTTTTGCACTGGAGGGGAGTTTCTGCCCGTCTTGGAGCCTGGTGGAAATCAGGGATATTTGAATAGCCTCTTTCCCAGCTGCAGCAAATGCCACATCCCAGTTCCTAAGACTCTGCTCTTGTGTTTGCTGTGTTCTGGAGACTGCACTTCTGAGTTCCTGCCACATGAGCCAGCACTTCTTGAGGGACAGACTGACTTTATTTTCCTTTTCTCTGCAACCCAGCTGTTCTTTCTCTGGCTTCTGTTAGAGCACTGAGGGAATGCTCCATCCTACCCAAGCTGGGTGCTTCTATTAATATGTTGCTTCCTTCTGTTATGTGAATGCACTGCAGCTTTACCACAGCCCTGTCAGCCCCAGTCACTGGGACAGAAAGATCTCTGCTTGCTTGGGTCAAAGCATGGGGAGGCTTTTACCTTTTACAAAGCTCACGAGCTTTGTTAACTGCAATGCTCATAAACCCAATTCTCTGCAGAGGTGACCTCAGGTGTGCTGCAGCCAGCTGTTTTCTTCTGCAAAAATTCCATGTTTGTTGGAAAAATCAGCTGAATCTTGTGCACTGTTCTAAGGACTGGTGCAAACCTGATGAGCATTTCCCTCTAGACTTGATATTCACATATTGGAGTAGATGGAGAAGTTTGCACCAAAGGAACTTCTCAGCCCATCTTTGGCTTCTTTCTTATGCTTAGAAAAAAAACTGAGGTCAAACAACCTGTGGGAAAATGATCATGTTCTAGTGAAGTGACTAATCTCACAATATCTGGGATTTCCTACGGTGCTCCATTTACATCACTTTCTAATGGAATTCTGGAAAGCTCTTTAAGTCCTAGGTGCTCTAAGTACTAAAGTAAATTATAATTCAGCTAAAGCAATCTACTCGAACCCTTTGACTGAGCATCCAATTTGCATCTGGCTGTACATGTGATTATAAACATGAAAAGTTTGTCCAAGTCTGATTTTGGTACAGAAATAATGAACTAGATTGTTACAAAGAGTTTATCTTGCTTTTGTTTGTGATACAAGCTAAATTTGAGCGTTGAGGGGAGTGTGCAGTACCACAACTCTAGCTTGAATGAGCTGCAGGAGAATGGAGAATGATACAGTGACAGGTCTCAGGGTAGCCTTGCCTTGGCTGTGAGAACAGACACCAGCTCTGCAGGCACCTGTCTGGAGGAGAGGAGAAGGAGCAGAGCTCCCCGTGGGTTGTGCCTGAGCAGAAAATCACCTGAGATGATTTGCAGAATAGAGAAGATCAAGTTGGCCTCATAGAGTTTGAGCTGCATGCTTAACAAATACCCTTGCTCAGCTCACCACACATCTGATTTCTGGGGAGCTGCTGCTGGTTTGTAAATGGTTTGGTGGCCAAAGCTGGTTGAAATAAGTGGTTGTGATCACAGCAGCTCAGAAAATCTATTGACAAGTGCCTTGTACTACACCCATGTGCCTGGATGCCTGCCAGAGAGTGAGCTTTCCAGGCTCTGCATCAGCTCAGGAGCACCAACATTCCTTGTAACCTCAAGCTGGAACAGCAGCTGACTTCTAAGATTTCAGTTTGAAATCAGTTATGCTGCCTGGATTTTGCACAGCAGATCACACCGACTGTGGCCTTTCCTCCTCTTGATTTTTCTATCCCCAATTTGCAACCCTCTGTCCAATTCCTGCTGCTGTCAGGCAGTGCTGTGTGCTGCAGTTCCAGGCCCCTCAGCTCTCCATCAGCACTCCAGAGGCTGTTTCCTACATGTGATGGAAGGTGATTCATGGTGCTAAGTGGTGCTAGAAATGTTATGAAAACTCAGGAAGGTTGTCTGAGAAGTGGCAAGTGCTTCCTGGAGATGAGTGAGCCAGGCAATGAGGTGTTTTCCAGCTTGGCACCTGCAGGGTCACTGCTCCAGTGTCACTGGCTGGTGCTGACAGACCAGCAGGAGCTTCACACCCAGGGGCAGACACTTTCAGATCTGAAAGGTGCACTCTTGACTTGCTTTGCTTCACTGCTTTTTCCACACCCATCTTGTTTCCTTCCCCCTGAATTGGGGATAGATCAATATTGATTCACCTGACCTTGTAATGGCTTAGGAATCATTTCAAATGCCATTTGACCTGACACAGTCTTGTGTTGCTTTCCTGCTGGAATTTTGATCTCTACCTGTTCTGTCTCACCAAGAGAAGAAAAAACAGCTTTCTTGAATCAATTCCAAAAGTTGACATGAAGCATAGGGTGGGGCTTCAGTTTATTTGTTTGTTTTAAACATTTTTAAGTGTTCATTGCAGTTTTTACTCTCTTTTTTTTTTTTTCATTGATGACTCTGAATACTTAAGCATGGGGCATGAAAGCTGTGCTTTGATCCTCACTGTGATGGCACTGTCATGTCAAAGCTTCTCTAGATATTTTCCCCATGGCTACAATATATTTCCAGAACAGAGGAATGGGCAAGGTAGTTAAATTTGTTCTGTGATCAGACGTGGACTTTGTTCTTCCTCGTGAGTTGATCATTTTTTTCCTATGTGCACATTTGTCACTCTACAGCCTGTAATATGAAATCTATGGGGCATTTCAAGGTTTTCTGTACATTTTCATCTCCCTGTATTGCCTCATTGATCCAACTGATAAATGCCAGATGCTGGTGGTGAACAATCTCTGGCATCTGGGCAGGTTTTCCGTGGCATTTATGAGGACTGTCAGAGGGCTGAGAACCTCAGCAGCCTTGAGAGAGATCTCTGAGACTGACTGGCTTCCAGCTCTTGCCCCTTACAGCAGAGAATGGGACTCTTTGAAAGGCTGGAATCTTCCATACATGTCAGAACTCATAGATTCATTTCATAGATTCATAGATATTAATCTCAGGCTGAAGTGCTACCCTGCTGGATAATGGATAATCCAAACTGCATTGCATGTTACAGAACCATTCCATCCCATTTCGTCTCCCCTTCAATGTCTTCCCAAAGGCAGTGGGTTTGGATCAAGGATGAGGTTCAGGCAGCAGACTTCCTGGTCTGGAAACTCTGCACCTTTTCACCTCTAAATATCAGTCTTTGTTCTTATTTCTCTTCAGATCCTCGAGTCCCCAGACCCACGAATCACAGACCCACGGCGGACCTGGATCTCCTTCGTTCACCGCCCAGACGACGGCAACACCTCCAAGAGGAGATGCAAAGGGAAGGACAAGAAACTAGTAGGTTCTTGTTAGATTGCCCTCAGCTAATAAATGTGCACTGTGGCTTCCCTCCCTCCTGCTGATACACAAGGTGGTGTGTGCTCCAGCTTTTGCCTTCCCCACTCAGAGCGTCCTGCTTTTTCAGTTGCTGCTGTTCCCAAAGTATTTTGGGGTTGCTGCTGTTTCCCCAAGTGTTTTGGAGAAGCTGGAGGCAATAAGTGCTGTATGTTTTGTCAAAAAAAGGTGTGTGAATTCCACTGTCAACATTCCTTTTTGTTTCAAGCAGCTGCTTCATGGCCTGAGCCTCTTTTGTTTTAGAAATAAAATTAACATTTTTGTCCTCTAGATAAAATTCAAGTATATCGAAGGATAGATTATTCAAGGTGTGGACAAGTCATTTCTTTCAAGTCAATGGATTACCAATCATCTCCTGAGTGGTGCTTGATCATGTGTGCAATTTTAATCTGCTGCTCAGACAATCTTGAATGCTTTTAATGATTTCCTTCTGTTTCCCCATGAGCTGGTAGGCAGGAGGGTTTCCCTGCAGATTAGCTGAGGAAACAGGAACTCCCTGGGAGCAATACCCATCAAAATACCACTGATCAACACTGTCACAAGCACCAACTACTACCTTAAAGCTCTCATACATGTGTGACCAAGCTTCTTTCCAGGTTGTTTGTTTTCTGAGAGTTCTACTGTCACACCAAGCATTCCTGTATGTAATCATGATGCCTGAGCAATACGTATTAATAGTGTAAAGTGTGGCTAGATGGCTCCTCTCCTTAGGGAATAGGCAGAAAAAGAAGCTTAAAGGTGTTACGAGAAGATACAGAAGCAGCAAACAGCCTTGTGCCTGTTGTGCTGCACACTGTATATAGGTACTGAAGAAGCAGTGAGTGTTTACCTGAGCAAAGTCTATCCTCCCTCATAAAGCCAGGAGGAGATTCCAAGTGTTGGAATCCAGAGCTGGCTGGAGAGACAGTTGAAGATTTATTTACTGCACCACGTCTGTAGTTGAACTGAGAGTGGAGGAAGCTGCTCACGTGGCTGACAGCCCTGTAGAACTGGCTGATGGCTGAATTTTTGGTCTGTCAGTGCAGTTTCCTGGTTCTAATTCACACGTTTTTCTTTGGTTGCTTCCTTAGCGTGGCCTCGTTGGGCCCCCAGGACCTCCTGGTCCCCAGGGACCTCCAGGAGCACCTGGTGCTGAAGTCACCCGAGAAGTCCTTCTGCAGGAGTTTAAGGAGATACTAAAAGGTAAAGACTGTGAGAGCTTTGTGCTTTCGTGTTCTGCTTCTTTTGGTAAGCACCATGGCAAATAAAGAACTGGCTTTGCAAATGTTTGCCTTCAAGTGTCCCCCTATCTGGCAATCAACAATTTGAAAACATGTTTCCCCAGTGCTTCTTACTTCAAGTTGAAGAGCTAAGTGAAGTCTAATCACACAACTAATGGCTTCACAGACCAGGCTCTTGAGTTAAGTCTTTGTTTTCTTGTATTTTGCCCCTTTTTTTTTTTCCTCAGAAGCCATTGAGCGTCGAGCATCCCTGGCTATTTCAGCCCATCCTAGCCAGCTGCCTCCACTCCTGCTCTCCCTGGAGGAAGTTTCACCCCACAGACGTGTAGAGGAGGCATTTCACTGCAAGCTAAAAGGACAAGTCATTGTAGACAAGAAGACCTTGGTAGAACTTCAGAACTTCCAGTCGGTGAGAAGGGATTATGGACTGAACCTGTGCAGCAGGCTCCACAGTGGCTCTTGTGGGTAGATCAGCTGTAGTTCCCCTGCTCTGCAGAGCTGCTCAGTGGCTCTGTAGGTAAAGGTGTTCCCTGAAAGGGCAGGCTAATCCCAGAAGCTCATCTCAGGCTTGGATGCTATGAATATAGTGCTACCTTTTTGGTGACTGACAGAAGTAGGATCTCCTACAGTGGTTTCAGCACAGAAGCTCAACTGCAGTGAGATGGACAGTTAGCTTTGAGTCCTCTTCTTCCTGACAAACCTCTCTTGCAGCCCAGCTGAATCTCATGACAGTTCTTACTGGAGTTCTAACAGGTCTGTGCAAGAGAGGGCTGCCTCACAGGTCCAAACAACAGTATTTTTATTTAGTTAATGGTGGAGAAAGACTTGTCCATTTGGCATTAGTTGGAGGATCTGTTTTTTTTTGTGGTTTTTTTTTTTTTTCAGTGAACACTGTTTAATTCCAGAGTAACCTTCAGATATAGAGAAGTGTCAGGAGCCATTATAGGTTGGTTAGGAGGGTTATAAGTTTTTGAGCCCAAATAAGAGCCATCATTTTGTTAGATGGCCCAGTCCTGATCTTCAAGTTCTTTACCTAATGTTTTCTAGAAGACTGATAAAAGCTGCCTATATAATTTCATTAGAGCCAGGTTATAATGGCAGGCACAGCATCATGGGGTGCTGTAGGGCATTGTAGGCATTATTACAAGCAAGCTGTTTCTGAAGAATCCTACCTAGCAGATCCTTTCCCATGGAGTAGTTCTGCTGTGAGGACTTCTCACAGAGGCAGTGGTTGCTCTAAATAGGGTGCTTTCCTGGCTCTCTCCCAGTTACACTTGTGGAAGCCTGGTTTGACAGCACTATGGGTGCTGGCACAGAGGCAAGATTGTACTTGAAGTGTGGGCAGGGCTAGAGAGATCTGCTGCCTCATTAATTAGGAGGGAAAATGTGAATAAAGACATCTCAGCAATCAGTGCGTAGGCTGATGCTTCCCATGCTTTGTTATCATATGCCCAGCTTCTTTCTAATTGCTCCTGGCCCTGAAGATGATGTGGGAGGGCTGGCAGGGCTCTGGGTGCCAGCCTTTGATTTCAGCTTTGGGACAAGAAGTGTCTGGTTTTAGCTTGTGCTCTGATATAGGGGAATTTAGCAGGGAGGGAAAGAGTGGATGCTCTTGCAAAGATGAAAACATTGTCTTGAAACGGTCCAAGAGGGAGAGAGAGAGAGAGAGAGAATTCCCCTCCCTTCACTCTGGGAGTTTAATAGAGTGAAGAATCCAGCAGTTTGATACTTCTCAGTGAGATGGTGGGGGTTGACTCTAACTCCTGGATTTGGCCCTTACCCAAAGCATTCTGAGAGAGTGGAAAGAACCTGTGCTGAGAAACAGCCCATCAGTTCTGGACTCTGGAGAGTGGAGTGTATGGGGCAGATGTGGGGATGGGAGATCACCTGAGGCAGAGAAGCTGACCTTGGTCTGTACAGAATGGCCAGGCACTAACTTCTTTGTGTGCTTGAGGTCTGCTGACTGAGAGAACTATGTGGAAGGAGTTGGTTTCTCTGGTAGAAACCCCTGCAGCCTGGGGAGCAGCTGGGTGAGCACCCTGCTGTTGGGCAGCAAGTGCAGCAGGGAGCTCCAGGTGACGTGGGGTTTAGTGTGATATTTTGCCCAGGGAACCTCTCCCTGCATTGTCTACTTCTATAAGCAAAAGAATAACAAAGCTACAGAGGGCATGAAGAAACAGGAAAGTTTTATCACTGATAATTTACTGGTGCCTAAAATTGCCTTCCAAACTCAGTGGTTTTGGAATGATGCTGCTGATTCTGCTAATAGCTGTAACTAGAAAGGAATGAATTAACTGTGGAGCACAGTTTTGCACATACCAGGGCTTGGATCTGCTCTTTCAGTGAGGTAAATCCAACCCAGCATTTACCAAAAATGATAGTGTAGTGACAGTGTAAGAAAGGAACCAATCTCCTTCTGGAGTCCTTGCTGATAAGTTAGCTGCTACATTCCCCCTGTGCATAAAGAAAACAGAGCTCCTTTCGTGCCTATATATGTGCACATAGGCACCCATCAGTGTGTCTGATAAACACAGAGATCTAGAAACCATGGTATGATGCTGGCCTGCAGTTCATTATTGCTCTTTTTCCATGATACTCATGGTATCTTATCAGAAATGCCACTGCTGTTGCACATGGCTGTATTTTGACCACCTTATCCATGGATAAGTAAAGTTTGGTGAAATTTTAACATGACAGCTCGGATCTTGGTAAACAAGGACTGGGGATTACCCTTGTGTGAGCCTTGCCTGGGATTTGCTGCATAAAGGCAGGTTAGTCATTTCACCCCCGACTCTCTAAACAAAAACCATCAGACCCAAATATTTGCAGCTTTACTTCCTTTCAGAAAGAAAATTGGGGGGGAAAAATGGTTCCTACCCTGCAGTGTGAAAGGTGCTGATTTCTGGCAGGGATGACACTGAATGGGAGGCAATTCCCTGCTCTTTGGCACTAGAGAAAGGTGTCCCTCTGCTTCCATGGTGTGCTGGCACCTGGGGCACTGCTGCTGCAACTGTGCTCTGTGTGTCTCAAAGCCCCTTCACCTGCCAAGTCTGCTCAAGCATAGGGTTGGTGGGGGATGCTCAGCAGCACATTTGTGCCCATTCTGGGCACACAGCAGAGTCAGATGTGACCCTCTCTGTCCTGTAAGACCCATCACTCACGTTGCACAAAACGCCCTTGCGGTGGAAGCAGAGTCTGACTAATATGCTTTCTTGGCCCATTTAAGCCACTCCTGCTCCTCCCCAGCTCTAGCCAAATCCATATCAATCCAGGCCAAAACAAACAGTAAACATTTCTCCCAGAGTTTATTTTAGTCTGAGTCAGATAATCTGCTGCGAGTTTGACTTAAGACTTCTTCCTTGCCACGAGGAGAAGCTGCCTGCTAGTTTACTAGGGGTTTGCCTGTTGGAGAACCTAAGGCTGGAATAAAATGAAGCTAAAAGTGGAATCTGTAAGAATCCAAGCAGTTATTCTTTACTAGTTTCAAAGCCTTAGACTTAGACCTAAAGCAGTTAGAAAACCTCTGGAGACCCAGCTAAGTGTTGCCTCTGTACTTGTATCACAAAACCAGTGTGTAAAATCACAGGTTTTTAAGCCTGAGGACACTGCTTTGCCCCATCTAGAAAGTCTTCATAGGGACCTCTTGACTCAAATAATGGGAGATGTTGTGTATCCAAACCTCTGTGGAGGCTGGAGGCCACCAGGACCAGCAGAACACAGGGATGCAGTGAGCACAGACTAAGTTAGGAGAGTCAGCAGTGAGTCAACAGGCACCTCTGTGTCTTATTCTGAGCATTTTCCCTTTTGTGGGCATCCAGTTCTGAGAGTGAGTCCATCTCCTGACTGTTCCCAGGAGATAAGGCTAGCATTTTTTTTCCCATTTCTGTTCTCAAACACATAAGCTTGTTCACTGTCCTGGGCAGAGGGAACTGTTAGGAGTGCTGGGGACTTGTTCAGGGTCTACTTTGCTTATCTTGCAGCCTCTGGCCAAAGGAGCTTTTCTGCGGGGGACGGGGTTAAACCTGGCGACAGGACGTTTCACAGCACCCGTGTCTGGCATCTACCAGTTTTCAGCCAACGTCCACGTTGGTGAGTAGTGTCCACAGAAACCTCTTCTGTACCTCTTGAGAGGTGTAGGAAGGGGTCCTGGGTCGTTGCAATGAGCTGCCCCTTTGGTGTCATGACCTAAACCTCTGTCCTGGGTACTTTCATAGGCTGACAGCCACAGCAGGCTGCTCTGTGCAAACCAAACCATTCTACACTCATTCTTTAATATCATAGAATCCTAGAGATGTCTGGGTTGAAAGGGACCTCTAGAGCTCATCCAGTCCAACCCCCTGCTGAGAGCAGGGACATCTGCAACTAGAGCAGGTTGCTCAGAGCCTCCTCAAGCCTCACTTGGAATGTCTCCAGGGATGGGGCCTCACCCACCTCCGTGGGCAACCTGTTCCAGGGTCCACCACTCTTGTGGTAAGGATAATATGTTATCTCAGAGGCTGTACTGCTGTCACTGATGGGCTGGCCTTGGCCAGCAGCAGGTCCATTTTAGAGCTGGCTGGCACTGGCTCAATCTGGCATAGTGGAAGCTTCTAGCAGCTTCTCACAGAAACCATCCCTGCACCCCTTCCCCCAGACCTTGCCATGCAAAGCCAATACAGAAGTCACAAGGCTGCTGATGGAGCTTGCCTAGGGAGGTGTTCAGAACACATGTAGATATGGCACCTCAGGACATGGTTTAGTGGTCACGATAATGTTGGGTAGACGGTTGGACTTTGATGATCTTGGAGGTCTTTTCCAATCTTAATGACTCTGATGTCTCTGTTAAGCCAAACGTTGGCACCTGCTGGTCTGCTCTGTTGTTCAAGTGCTTTTATTTCTTCTGTGGCTTTGCCCAGACCACAGTGAGTTGAAGAGTAAAGTCCAGCTCCGAGCCAGAGATAACGTCCGAGTGCTGATCTGCATCGAGTCCCTGTGCCACAGATACACGTGAGTCACTGCACTGCTGTCTTGGAAACTATGGACCAAGTCTTTCCACCAGCTGTGGAAACTGAGTGTACCAAGAGTGGATTTTATGTGATAAACGCTTGTGGAACTTTTCAGGAGTGATTCCATCTGGACCTTACATTATAATATGTTGGGAGTTTTTTTTAATTTCTGATTTTTAACCTTTCAGTGCTAATTACTCTAAATAGTGCATATGTTGGGAGAGCTGTGAATGAAGTTGGCTGCAACTGGCTGCAGCTGACCCTCCTGAATGCTCAGCTATCTTCATATACAGAGTGAGAGAAAGGCTTTGATTTTGCACCAGAGTTGGTTACCTCAATTTTTATCATTTCAGCTGCATCCTGTGGGGATCCACAGCACCTCCCTCATGTTGCTGTGGAAGTGCTGGAGTGACTAGGAGAATAAATAGGTAGAAAACCAAGGTGAATGGGTCCTGAGGCATAAAGTGGAATCCATGAGCAAAATGCCACGGCAGCCTTAGGTGTTCCTCCCTATGCTATCAGCATACTGGTGGCTGCCCTCCTTTGCTGTGCTCCTGTCACCCTTCCAGCTGCAGCCCGTGTCTCAGAGAAGGTGCTTGCTCAGGAGGAGCTTGGCAAGCTCTGCTTGCAGGAAGGGGCTGGAGAGCCCCTGGGCTGGGCTGAGTTGCACCCAGCAGAGGGCAATGCTGCTTGCACAGTGGCCACCACCTCTGCTTGCTGTTCAGCCGGTGTCCTGGAGGAAAAATGTCTGTACAGGGCTGGGCAGATTCCTCTGCTCTGCCCACAGCTCTTCCAGCACTGGTGTTTTGTTGTAGGTGAAAAAAACCCCACAACAGTCTTTTCTTCTTGAAAGGTCACTTCTATCTATGATCTCCAAGGACAGTGTCTGACTGTGTCTCTCTCTGCTGTCCATTCAGTCAACCTTGCTGCAATATTCCTGAAGAATGGTTGTCATTCTCTGATTGCCTTCACTCAAAACTTTAGTCCAACTTCCTTGTTCTGATAAATGAAAGCGCAAGAGTTATCTCATTAGGAAGCCTCCCTGTGGGCCATGGAAACTACTGTGTCTTCCTCACTGCAGGTTTTCTTAGCTGAAAACTCCTAGAAAACTGTTCTGGTTCTAGCTGTGTGAGCAACATCTTTGTCACATACAACCCAGGCAGGTTTATTGGGATGTTTTGAGATTAACTTGCCAGCTGAAGAATTTATAGCTACAGTCTCCAAAAAACAGTAACAGTAAGAACTGGGTTTTTTTTCTAAGACAGAACTGACCCAGACGTTAATCATTTAGATAAATCCCTCTGATGTCTGACTCTGAGTTTTCATCAGTTGCCCAGGGTCACAATTTACAACTGGTTGTCCTGCAAGGCTGTCCTGAGTTGAGGGAGCTGGAGAGCAGTGGGAGTAAAGCAGAGTCAGCACTGGCTCTGGCAGAGACATCTCTCCTACGGTGGGTGAGAGTGTGGCTGGTCTGTGGCATGGTAGGAAGATGGGTGGAGGGGTGGGAACCTGTCTGGACAGACATTCTGCTGGCATAGGCTGAGCTGCTACCTGTGCTTGTGGAATTTCCTGGGGATGTCAGCCACACAGTCATTCTTTTGAGGGAGCTGAAAGAGCCCTGGGGGCTTTCGGCTGAGAGAGATGGAAACTCGGAGGCAAGGAGACAGTTGGAGTAGAAGAGATTAATGGTGGGAAGTTCCCACCCAGGGTAGGCTTTTGGCAGGATATGACACACAGACTGAGCTCTTCAGCCAAGGTGGTGCCAAGTGGCTTGCTCCTGCTGGGCCAAATTGCCCCTGCATTATGCAGATTATTCTTTCCTTGCAAGGGGGCTGGAAAGGGCGTGTTTGCACTTGCTGGGTTTTGTCACCACCACCTCATGGAAAAAAAAAAAAAGAAAAAAAAGGAGGAAAAGGGTTGGTTTTCTTGGGAAAACAACTCGATCTGCTGCCACTGGCTGGGCAGATTTCAGAACCAGCCAGGCATGGAATTCTGTGCTTTCATATTGCTTTGGAAATGAGCTTCCATGGGTTATTCTGGTTGTTGATGTCTCAAGAACCTCCTTCCACCCTGAATCCTGTACAAAGAAGCTGAGTCAGAGTTCTGTAAACAGAGGGTGCCACAGAGAACAGCTCTCCTCACCTTGAAGGGAACATGATATCAGAAAAGAACAGTGCTTTAGTGCAGATGGGCACTAGAACCACCAGGTCCAATTTCTAGAGACTATTATCATTCCACATGCAACTGTTGTGACTGCCTTAGGTGTTGAACCTGATTATTTTTCTTTTGCTACTCTTTAGGTCTTTGGAAGTCATTGCTGGTCTGGAAAGTAACAGCAAAATCTTCACTATCTATGTACATGGCCTCCTGCAGCTTCAGGTAAGTCCATGCAGACTGGGAACTGCTGCACTGGGGAGTTATTTACTGGCAAGGCTGAATTCTCACCAGAGGTGGGGAAGCTTTTATTATCCTTCTTTCTAAGATAAATTGAAGTTAAATGCCTTACCTGGGCTGACTAAAGAGGATCTGTGGCAGGAAGAGGAGCCAGACTTGTGTTGCATGGTCTGATCTTAAGCCACATCTTAATCTTCCCCTTGACAAAACAACAGTAAATATTTTTCTTTCTCAAATCTCTCTTTGCATTGTCGAGATGGGAAGAGTGTTTCCCATTTCCTAGAAGGCAACCTGAAGCAGAGATGACCTGGTGTCCCAAAAAGGTGTTAGTGCAGTAAGGATCTAGTTACAGTTTCACTACAGAAGACTTCTTGCACCAAGCCAAAGCTGCAGTAAAAGTGGTTGGTCAGATCCCATTCCCAGGAGCCTAGGTGATCTAGGTGGTCTTTTCCAACCATAACTATTCTGTGAGTCACAGGAAAAGGCAGGAGGCTCCTGTGCTTACTTCTGGTAGTGAGATGCTTTTTTAAAATCCTTTTACACTGGGATGATGCTCTAGGTGTAGAATCATAGAAATGTCTGATTTGGAAGGGGCCTCTAGAGCTTATCCAGTCCAACCCCCTGCTGAGAGCAGGGACATCTGCAACTAGAGCAGGGTGCTCAGAGCCTCCTCAAGCCCCACCTGGAATGTCTCCAGGGATGGGGCCTCACCCACCTCCCTGGGCAACCTGTTCCTGTGTCCACCACTCTGCTGGGAAAGAACTTCTTCCTTAGTTCTCATCTCAATGCATTCCTTTCTCATTTCAAACCATTGCCCCTTGTCTTTTCACTCCAGGCCTTTGGAAACAGCCCCTCTCCAGGCTTTTGCTCAGTTATCTTCAGGTAACCTCCTTTCCTTTTCCCTGCAGGCTGGCCAGTACACCTCCATATTCGTGGACAACAGTGCTGGAGCTCCCATCACCATCCAGAACGGGTCCGATTTCATGGGGATGCTGATGGGCGCGTAGCAGGGGTGGGGGAGGGGAGGATGCACCTCGGGGTGTGCAGCTGGCTGAAGAAAACCTTCACCTGGGCCTCTTGAAAACTGCTTCTTGTAGCTGTTGGCCTTGGTTAAAAGAAGCCAAGAGCCTTTCCTTTCACAGATACTTCAGCTTGCTTTCAGAGGCTGCTGCTTTTCGAGGTCCACACCAGTTCATTTATGATAAAAAGAAAAAAAAAAAAGAAAGAAAATATCCTTTCGTAATTCAGAAATGGACTCTGTCATATTTAACTTGTGCTTCACCAGACGCTCACTGAACAATACACTGAGATTTGGAAGCTGTCAGAACTTTCTTTCACAAGAGCACTTGTAAACGGTGTGTTTTTCAGGATCGATTGTGGGGTGGTTGTAAATGAAGGATGGAGAGGGGAAGTAAAATAGTGACTGTATTCCATGTGTTGTGGAGGAAGGAGACAAGGATCCACCAGCAAAACTGCTTTCTCCACACAACTGTCAACAGCACAGGCCCTCTCTGTGTTCAACTTTGGCTATATTTGACAATTGGTCTGTGGAACTCTCAGAGAATGCCTGCTCCACGGGCAGCAATCCAAGGTCTGAACTCTTTAATTGTGCTTCTTTATATCTAAGTGTTGCCTTGATCTTATTGATGAAGCTGAATATCTCACTGCCTCTACAGTTTGGTTTTCGTGGAAAGGTAAAGCCAGTGGCACCAGTTGAACTCCCTTAGTTGTGTTCTTATGTTTTAGTAAGATATACACGTGGGTTTGGACAGCATCCCATAAAGAGCATCCTCTCAGGTGCCAAACCTTGTAAACCTGTTGGATGCATTACACTGGTTGTCAAAAGCCTGGCAAAGACTGTGAGGGCAGCAGGCTTGGCTCAGGAATGTCACCTGTTTGGCACTTGTTGAAATAATGAGAGAAAACTTGAGGCAAGATTTACTCCCCTCAGGTGGCCAGGGTCATAGGGAGTCTGTCTGAGCTCTGCCTGGAGGTTGGAATTGCTGTTAGAAACCATCCAGTGAAAGTTTTCTGGCTTTCTACAAATCCATTTGCAAATGGAAGGGTGTGAGATGGGGCCCCCAGAGCAGCTTTGCATACAGCTCCAGGCTATAAACTCATTTTAACAAAGTAAAAGGGTGTTGACATTTCATGGGGTTAAGGTGTAACCCACAGTGTAGTAACATCCTTGTGATTAAAGATACCCACACTCATTTAATGCACCTCTCTAGCTTTCCCTTTCAACAGACACCTGGCCCTTGGATTGATCCAGCTTAGCTAAGGACAAGGTTGCATAATCATGTCATAAATAGATGTTAGGTCCAAAATGGAGCCCAGTTACTTGTTCTTGAATGTTTGCAGGGAATGGAAGAGATCCCTTGTGTAGTTTAATTGCTGACAAACGACAACATCTTTGTGCAATGAAAACAAAGACTGGCGGGGACAGTAGAAGGTGTGAATAAAAAAGAAATGTCATCTGTTGCTGGGTCTGTTGTTCAGCTTGATCAATGTATGGTGCTGCTGCAAGCTCCAGTGACACTCCTGTGCTTGGTGGTTATGTAAAGATGGCTCATTGCAAGAGCTCTGGAAAAATCTGCTGTATAACAGGCTGAAACAGTTTGGATTTTTTTTTCATTTCTGTTATAAATACCTTGAAACAGATCTTTAAGGGCACTAAATAACATTTTTCCCTCTGTGAAGAACATATTAAAATGGTACCTATTGGAGGAGGTAGGGGAGGGTACAGGGAATAACCAAGCAGTGCTGCTACACCAGTAGATACAGGTAAATTCCACTTTCTAGTCAACGGAATGGGGTTGTTCTACCTGGATATATGTGACTGTTTAAGCTAGAGCAGCTCTCAATATTTATATATTCACTCTTGCTCCACAATACTTGCCAGAATTCCTAGGGATTTTGTTTCCTTGGAAGAATGAAGCATGAACTGAATGCTGCATTGGCAGAGGGGAGTCCACAGCTAGTGTGAGACAGCAAGTAGCAGCAGCAGCAATCATCTCTGGAGCTTTGGAAAGCAGATAACACCCCTGGATATCACTAAACCCTGCCCTCAAAGGTGGTCTGATGGTGCTGGAGTGTGTGTAGCCAGGGCAAGTGGCCCATATCCCAGTGTGTGTTGCTGGGCTGTACTCTGTACTGTGTGAATACTTGTAATAAATTGGGTTTTTCCTGCATGACTTACAGCAACCTGATCAAAGTGGTGTGACATTCAGCATATGCTGTTACCTCTACGGGGTTTTTTTTGAACCAAGCTTCGCTGTTCTTGGTAAATCAGAGCTAAAATATTTATTTTGTTGGAGAACTAAACACCTTTGTCAGACTTTGCTTTGGGGTTTGTGACTTTTTTTTTTTTTCCCCTTCTTTCATGATGTTCCTTGCAGGGGATATGAATTTTTCTGCCTTTATACATGCTCTTCCTTATTTATCTAAGCAGGGCTGTCCTGGCAGGTGCTTCCCCAGTGTGCTGGAACTCTGTGTGGTCAGACAGTCCCAAGCAACACTCAGCCTAAACAGCAAAGGCTTAAACCTCCCTTGGCAGAAGGACTGATGTGTCTGTGGACAGTGTCAGAGATGGAACCATCTGTCTCTGGTGTCTGCCTGGAAGCCACGTTGCCTTTCTGCTTGAGCCAGCAGAGTGAGCTTGTGCCAGGCTCAGCACTGGGAAAAGAAGCCAAATCAGCAGAGAAAGTGGACATGGTGTCTCTTGGTTTGTCCTGAGTTCCCTGTGACACCGGAAAGCTTGTGGGGTTTTGATCAGATCTTTTTATCCTTGGGGGAGAGGCTTGTCCCTTAAAGAGCTTTACTGTGCATCACTAAGCTCTTCTAGCCAAAAGAGTTATTTTGGTTTCTGATTACATTTTTTTTTAATTCAGACTCTTTTAGCCCTGAATTCTGCCAGGCTGCAGGTCTCTGGTGTCCTGGGGCTTCAGCCAGCAGCCAGTGCACGTGTGAGATTGTCCTTCCAGCAGCAGGATGGGGCAGAAGGGGTTGAAACAAGCTGAGACTGGGCCTCCAGTGTGGAGGTGCAAGGGTACCAAACTCGTGACTAATATGGACAGGAGCCTCCTGGCTGGGCTGGGGCTGAGACAAATACTCTGCAAGGCTTCCGTGATGTTTGGAGAGCAAGGAGATTGATGGTGTGTGAAGCAAACTTGCCTTGCTCCTCTGGAGTCATACAATTTATTGTCCAAGAAAATGTAAGAACTCGGGAGGGCTGAGTCTGAAGAAGTTGTTTATAACTAAATAAACCCTGTGTGCTCAAGCCTGTGGTTTAATTGCCAAGGGTGTTAATCCCACGCAGTGGCCGTGGCTATTTGTGGTGTGCAAAGGGGAGAAGTCTCAAAGAAGCACAAATGAAATGACCACTTGTTTTTTCCTGGGTCCTTCCAGCATGCTCAGTGCATCACCTGTACCAGCTCAGTCAGGAGGATACGATGGGGGCACCTCACTCTTGAATTGGAAACACAAGCAATTGCTGTCTTATTTTTTTTTCTTTAAAATTTCAGAGACATTTAGGGTTTTGGTGAAGCAAAGTACATCTCTTCTTACTGGAACCTCCTTCTTCCTTACCCTTGGCTCTGAGCTCTTCACAGAAATGTTTGCTACAGACAGACATTCAAAAAGTTTGAGACATTAGTAACATACTCACAGTCCTAACTTTGTCCCTGCACTATACAGCAGTTCAAGAACACTTTCAGGGGGTTATTGTGGCATCCCCCACAGATAACTTAGCATTTACTAAAACTGATGCCTTCACCATGCCCTGGCTCACTCATCTTCCTCCCAGGGTGTAGGTATTTAGGTTTAGTTCAGGACTTAACTCCAGCATTGCTTTTCAGGTGTGGTTCTGCTGGCATGACCACTGTAAATTCCATCCTGTGAGCTTTACTGACAGGAGATTTCTGCCTCATCCTGCCCCTGCTGCTCCTCACTACCCCCTCCTCTACCACCACGCTGGCTGGCACAGAAGGGCACGGTGCAGTGCTGGAGCAACATAGAATCTGCTGGGAATTCCTTCTATTTAATTCACACGAGGCCTTGAAGTAGCTCTTGGACAGGCTGCTGTGGAGTTAGGAGCTGAGCAAAGCTACCTCCATCATGCCAGGGCTGTCCAGTTTGCACCCTCACTCTCTCTGCTAACTGCTCCAGACAAATAAAAGCAATTTTCCAGGCACTGAGGTCCCAGTTGCGAGCGCTCTGTGAATATTTTCCCTGGCTGGGAGCTGACAGGTTATGAGGTTTTAAGTTCTATTCAGATTTCACGTTTTGTAAATGATTTCAATGCCACACTCCAGACTGACTCCAGGGGTATTTATGTTGGATTAGCAGCAGATTGCCTGCCTTTCCTCACTGGATAGGAGGGAGCCCAGCACATGTAAACTCCCTTTGAATGGCGGGCTATTAACTGTCAAGCAAAATGATTAGTTTGTCATATAAAACTCTTGTTATAAATAGGCACAGGTTATAAATCAGTCCCGAGGACAATGATGAAATCAGAACGACCCTTTCCAAGCCTCTTCCCTGAGAGAAGCCTGCAAATAGAAGTGAACAACAGAACATTAGTTAAATGCTTAGCCTTCAAGGAAAACTCAAGGGTAATTTGAAAATCACTCTGAATTGGTGACTGCAGTAAAAAAGGGAGAGTAATAATAGCCCTATATAGGCATTAATCCCATATACTGTGGCTCTGTAGCTGCTATGATGGGAGAGCCCTGAGGGCAGCGCAAAGAGCTGAATCTGTTCAGGTTCACAAAGTGAGGGAGCTGGTGACCCTGTAAAATGGAAATAGGAACACCTTGACTCTTTCTTACTTTGTGTCCTGGATCATACCTATGAAAAGAAAAAAAATCAACCTCTCATTGATTGCAGAGCTGATTCTCAATCAGCAACCTGGGCTGTTATCAATGAAGCCTGAAAGGCTGTGACAAAGGGATCCAGGTGAAGCCCATCTCCTGCAGGATGGTTCCTTTCCTGCAGAGCTGAGAGGATTCAGCATCCCCCTCATAAATAGCCAGTGCTAAGAGTTATTAATGAGCAAGTAGTGGATCTCTGTGGAGTTGTTTTTGCTGGTGAGTGATGAAATTCTCCTCTTTGATGGTTTTTGGGGGCAAAAAGTGGGTTTTTTTGGTTACTAGTTAGATTATATCCATCTCTAGGCTTAGAAAGTGAATTTATTTTCTCAGCGGTAAGCAGTTCTGATTGAAAATAGTCTCTAGGCTCCCAAGTAATCCTGAGAATAGATGGGTCAGGTCATAAGAGTTGGGAATGCTGCCTCTCTTGAGGCTCTTTGGAAAGTTTGAAAATGGTAGCAGGGCTGCTAGAATCTGCTTTGTGAGCTCTCCTTCTTAACAGGGGAGATCTTTTAGTTTCCTTTATTCTGAAACATAAGATGGGAAAGATGTTTGTTGCATGACTGGTTAATTGATTCCTATGGAGGCTCCAAACTGAGATAAAGGAGGGAAACATCAGCTGGACAATTATGCAGCAGTGAATGTGTTTTGGTGACAGCACTGTGAGGACTGACCAGGTTCATTACTGGTGCTTTTGTGTGGTTCTCTCTGCAGAATGTGCCCTTGCTGAGCTTCAAGACAGCTCAGGTGTCCCCACACAGGGCTCTGCCATGCTTGGAAATGTCTTCCCTCTGTTAGGACTTCTAGAAGTGCTTGATGTGCTCTGAAAAACAAGAGAAGGCTGGCAGCACTTGGAGACCAGCCTGTTACATCTCAAATCCAACTCCAGGCTTTATGGATTTTCAGGTTGGGATCCTAAAGCTCATTTGAGGCACTTGCTGCTTTGTTAGAGCCACTCTGGTGCTTTACTGCAGCTCGGTTTGTTTTGGCAGAGCAAGTGTTGTGTTTGCCCTTTGTTTGGCATAAACACTGGTTGCATGTTTGTTTGGTTTTTTTTTTCCTCTTGGTTTCAATGTTTCTTTCCTTTCCTGCTGTCTGCTGGGCTACCTTGCAGAGTACTGAAAGAGCAGACACAGTTTTCCCTCGGGAAATGGGGACCAGGATGCTCGTGAAAGTGGCCCTGGTGCATGGGGTGGAGGCACAATGGCATCTGCAGCTCCAGCTGGCAGGAGGAAACTGGCCAAGACATTGTTGACTTGCTCTAATTGAGGAATGCTCCTTTTCACCAGATACTTTTTCAGAGCTTGTTTCCCCCAAGGAGCTGGGAGGTGTTACAAACAGGCTGGCGTGGGGAGCTGGATCGGTGTTGAGTCGATGGAGGGTAGAAAAAGTGCTCAGAATTTGGGGTAGAAAAGGAGCAAAGCTGCATTCTGGGTGCTCCTGGTGTCCCTCACTCGGGTTGTCTGCCAACCTTTGCCAGTATTTTTTCTTTAGGAAAGACATAAGGGATCTTTTAACTGAATTATGCTGCCAAGACCAGGAGCATCCCTCTGCTGGGCTTGCCAACCTGCAGCAGGCACGAGCTGGGTTTAAAGGCAGGCACAGAGATGTTGGCAGTAGAAGCTGCCAAATTAGCTGGGGTGTTTGCATGTTGCTGTAGATGGGAGAATATTCTTCAGTTTAGCTCTAGTTCCAAGAGAAAAATAAAGCTGAGGGAATTTTAAAGCTGCTGAAAACTGTCCCTAAAGCTCTCTCAGGTGCCTCCTCTGACAGGGTACTGAATATCTGCTCTGGGTGTGTGTTACACTTGGAATCTAATAAAACTTTACCAGATTATTAAGTCAGGGTTGGTTTGTTTTTGGTTTTTTTGTTCTTGTTTCAGGCAAAGTTCTCAAGGGCTGTTGTAATTATCAAACCTTTTTATTTTATTTTTTATTTTTCCCCACCAAAGGGTGCTGGGAGTTGCCAGTAATCTATAAAACAGGAATGACAGGCAGTCTGGGGGAAATGATCTCAAACAGTATAAATACCTTCAACCAGGTTTTGGTTTGCAAGTTTTATGAAGTGATAGAGATTCTGGGGATGCTTTAACAAAAGGCTGGACAGGGAGGACCAGGGCAGCTCCCATGGGGAGCTTTGTTGTTGCCCTTAGGGTTGAAGCCTGAATGTCAGAACAGTTTGAGGCTATGGTTTTTGTACCCCAAGGGGACATGTACTTTCCTGGGGGAGCCAACATGCCTCAGAGAGCCTGGGTTCTGTTTCCATTTCTCCCATTTACCTGCTTGTTGACCTTGGGCAAGATCATTCTTTGTCTCCTTCAGCCACTAGCTCTTGAAGGGAGAGTCTTTGGTGGGCTACAGCAGCCAGGGTGTTAGACTCACATGAGTGCCTGAGCTACAAAGCTTTAAGTTGACCTCAGGCATCCCTTGGTATCCCTGATGACCAGTAAGAACATTGTTTTTGTGAAGAGTGTTTGTGCTTTACAGGTGTGAGTAGCTCCTCTTAACACTGCCCCAAGTTGAGAGCCTTCATTTCTTCCTGCTGCTGAGGAAAGGGATGGGGGTGTTGAATGAACTCAGGGCTTCTGCATGAAGGGTACTAGGTCTGGAGGATCCTATCCATAATCCACTCGGAGTCATCAGCCTCCCTGAAACCTCCTGATGAAAATTAAAGGGGAATTTGCCTGGGAGTGGGAGGAGTGTCGCCTGGAAAACCATTCTGAATAATGCCCACCCACCCCACCCCCTTTGTGCTGCTGCCTTTGCATTGCCAGAGGTGTTCTGGAGGAGGTGAGGATATGCTGACCTCAGAAGATGATATTTCCAGTTTCAACCACAGGCAGGAGCTACTGGAAATACCAACCCTTTGAAGGTTCCAGTCTTGCTCTGATGTTCTCTGTGGTTTGGATAAATCCTTGCAACTAGATCTTCACCTGGGCTAAACCAGTAAAATCAGGGGGGGCCATACAGAAGCTCTGGTTCCTTACAGCAGTGGATGCCCAGCTAGATCAAAACACTTAGTGATCACTTGTTGCTGGTTCCTAACCTTGTCATTACCTTTAACTGCAGGAAATCTGAAACTGGAATTTCAGACTGCTGCCCCTTTGATCTCGTTCTCACTCTCTTGTGTTGTCATGATTAATGACAGACTATTTTAAAAATGCTGTGGTGTCTGACTAATGTGATCTGAGGGGTGTGCAGAGCTCCTTATTTCCTCCCATTGCAGACTTACTAAGTGATTGGAGAAGAGTCTGTTTTCCACTTTGGTTTGCCAGAGCTTTTGAGTGCCTGGCACAAGGATAGGGTTAATATTCTCTGCTGTGTTAAAAGGAACTTTATTTTTTTTTAATCAATTAACTTTCATGGTCAGAAAAAGAAGCTTGAGTATGTGCAACATCCAAATTCTGCACATAAAAATCTTGTTTTCTAATAATAAATGTCTCGGGTTCCTTACCTGGGGGCTTGTCATCTCACAATGACATCTGTGTCAGTCAGAAGTGCCTCTGTGTCCCTGCACACCTTGGGATGAGCTTGTGCAGCTGTACCCCTGGAACATGAGTTCAGATAAGCTTCTTCATACTACAAGTGACCAGGGTCTGTACAGAGTGCCCAGAATGCATCTGCTCATTTGTGTCCCCTCCCCTCCCCAGATCTCTGACCTGGGACAAATGTCCTCTTTCCAAACCAGCTCACTGCCAGGAAGCCCTTGGCAGCAGCTAGAGCATGTTGGGAAGCCAAGAGGAGCAAGGGAGCAAGTTACAGTCAGTCTGACTCTTGCAGATCTGGTATTTGTGGAATTGATCTGTACTTACATATTTACTCTTTCCTTTAAATACCAAGGAGAGAGGCAGGGCTGTCAGACAGCAGTGCTAGACATCTCAGCACTGAATCTCCAGCCACTGCCCCTTGCCTTGCTAGGGCTCAATGGGTCACATTCTTCTTGCTTTTCCCCCCTGTTTTAAACAAATAGTAGCTGGAGCCTTAGGGTATATTAGAGAGTGATAGGGATCTCCACCCAAAATACCAGTTCTGGGGACAGCTGAGGGAGCACGGTGAACAGGATCTGATAATGGGGGAGGTAGAAGGTGGATGAGGGAGAGGAAGATTATTTGTAACTGTGCCAGTTGCTGCTCCCCTTCACCAGTCACAGCGACTGTCTGAGGACTGGGCAAGAAGGGAAGGGAATCTTTCCACAGGCCTGTGGGACCTGCTGGGGATGGCAGCCCATGGAGGGATGTAGGAGAGACCTGAGCAGCCAGGTACAGGGGGATAAGTGCACACCCACAAGATCCTCTCTTGAAACCTGCCCAGGGGACCTCATCTTCCTCCCATGCTTCCTCACTCTCCCCTGCCTCATTTTCCAAGCCATGTGCTGCTTTCACTCCAAGCAATGCCAGCTGCTGAGCTGAGAACTCCCATTTGAGGTTTGATGAACAGTAGCCACGTGAAAAACCAAGTGCCATCTAAACTCATCCCCCTCCTTGCCTCTGCACAGCACCAATCAGCAGCACTTCAGAACAGCTTGCTGGATGGTCAGGGATCAAGGGATGCCTCTGGATCTGCTGCTGGCTGTGGAGCCCCAGTCTCCCCATGCTGTAAGCAGCAGAAGCTGGGCTGAGGATCCTGTTTCCAACCCTGAGGGTTTGGAACTGCTGTCGTGCTCATCTCCAGAAGTGGCAGTTCCAAACTAGCTCTGTCTCCACTGGACCACTGAGACCACCTTGCTCCTTCCAGCTGGCCTAGCTAACCTCAAGCATTGCTCTTGCTTCCCTCCCCTCTCATGCCCAGTGGAATCACACAGGCATTTGGGGTCAAAAGGAATGTGCTGTTTTGACTCTGAAGACTCAGCAGGAGCGTTTGCTCAAGACACAGCGTAGTTGTATCAGGACCAAAAAAAAAAAAAAAACAAAAAAGGAGGTGTGGGTGAGTGGAAAAAACGACTGTTTCCAACTGCAGCCAGGTTCCTGCTTCCCCTGTCCTCACACTGCTAGTGCAGCCTTGCCCAGGAGCTGCTGCCAGTTGAATGACCCTGATGAAACAGTGGTGAGTGGCACAGAGCCTGCACTGCTGACGTTGAGCCTCCCTTGTTTTGTGTCACAGGATCTATACTGCTGATGGGTCATGGATTTTCCTGGTGCTGAGGTTCTGCCCCTGCTTACAGGGGTGATTTAAGATGTGTTGGAAATACAGTGCTGACCTGAAGAGGGAAAAAAACCCCAACAACCTGCCTATGGCAGGGTGGTTGGAACTAAGTGATCCAGCTTGCTTGCTTCCAACCTAAACCCTTCTCTGAGGTTTGTGTGTAGGAGCTGGGAGAGGTCAATCAATGGAAAATGGGTGGAAGATTGTGAAGAGATTTTTGGTGTGCAAATGAAAGGGTGAACAAGAAAGAGAAAAGAGCATCTGTCTTTCAGTACCCAGTGTGTCTTGTTTAAAGCATCAATCTGTGAAAGTCTGATAGCAGGCGGAAAGGCCTGAGAATGTGAATCCAGGTATCACCTGGCACTGCTGCACAGCTGAAGACAAGGCAATGCTCTCTGTGTACCCCTGATCTCCTTCTTTTCCCTCTGTGGCCCTTTGAGGGACAACTGTTGACTGCAACCTACCCATCTGTATAGGAAGTGACCAAGATGTCATTAGCAGGGCATAAAATGTGAAGGAATAAGAAGACACCGCAGCATAGGGCCAGGAGTAGGACTGTGGGTGGCTGTGACAGGGAAAGGGCAGAACAATATCGAGCTGGCTTTGTGGGACCCTCCAAAATGTGTTGGTTGTTTTTTTTTTTTTCCCAGTGGGGCTCTGGGTGGTGGGTGATGCAATGCTCCAGTGGTGCAATGCTCCAGTGGTGCTGGCAAAGTGGCAGCCTGGGAGGTGGCGGGGGAATCGAGTGAGGAAATGAGATGCCATCATTCAACCAGCTCTCAGCCCAAGGAAATTGTTGCCCCTTCCTTGATCTTTGAACTTGCCAGAGTGAGTTTTAGGGAAGCTTGTACAGATTGACAGTCCTTCTCCCACATCGATAATGACAAAAAGGCTTGAAACAAGATATTGTACCTCCCCTGAGAGGTCATGCGGTGGACACTGGTGTCTGGGGCTGCAATAAAGGGTGAGAGAGTTTGGAACAACTTATTTTACTGGAGCAAGACACCTCCTGGTAGGAGGGAAAATTTTTGGCCAAATAGCCTCTGTAATTCTCCCTCTGAAAGATGCTCAGGTAGCCTGCAAGGGGCTGGAGGAGGTCAGAAAGCTGAGGGTAAGGATATACGAGTGAGACTGACTGACCCTAGGAAAGAGCTGGAGATAGGGATGGAGGCAACAGGGACCTTACTTCTCATTGCTAGAATTATTTGGGATCCAGAAAGGTTTGGGATTGCTCAGAGAAAACACATGTGAAGTGACCCATCTTGCCAGATCTTTTTGATGAGGCTTTTCCAGAGGAGGTTGGGGGTAGGGAGACAAAGCAAAGTTCCAAATCTGATCTTATACTTCTGAGCCTCATCTTACTCTCAGCTGTACTTTTTTTCCTGGGGGATGTCTGCTGGTTTCCTGCAAACACATCCCTCCTAGAAAGAAGCACTTTAAATCTCTCCCATCAGCTATTTGTCTTGGCTTGTGTCATATGGCAAGAACTCTGTTATGATTAGATATGAACATAAAGAAATCCATGGGGAAAGCTGAGCATGAAATGCAGGGAAAGCTCATCTTGGAGCAATGACCCCAGAGGAGGTTGTTCCCACCTGTCTGTTTACAAATAAAAGGAGAAGAGAGAAAACTCCAGGTCAGGATGGCCAATTGTTTTTTAAACAGTTTCTAACTAGAAGGAAGGAGTGAGCAATTTTGAGTCTCCTGGGGTGCTGCAGGAGCAGCAGTGGCTTCTCCTTGCATTGTAGTTTTAATGTTGATGTATTTCTATCCTTTCCACCTACATCTGTTTTGTTGTTTCTGATGGTGAAGGGCAGTTGTCAGAAAGGAAGGTTAACCCAACCCCAGCACTGCCCTCCTTTCAGAGGCCTTAAAATTAAACTGTACAGGAGGATCTGCCTCCAGGCAAGACTGGCACCTCCTGGCAATGCTCATTCCCCCCAGAGATTCTGCACTTTTGCACACAGTGAGGTCAAGGTGAGAGGTTTTTGGGTGCAGACAACACATCTTCAGAGTGGCAGGACTTTTCCTTCCAGCTGTCTGTTTCTGTGGGACTTTCCTACACCTCAGGCACCACTCAGAGCAGGATAGTGGCTCTGGAAGGACTGGGCTCCTCCCAAGCCTTCCCCTAGCTCAGATGTGCAGCATGCAGACATACTTATTTGGTACTGAGGAAGATGAGGGATCACAGATCTGTGTGGGGAGGAGCTCTGAGTTGACAGCACTCACTGCAGCAGAAGGAACTAATGGATGTCTGTCCAGAGGGGCCTCTCCTGAGTGAAGTGGGACTGCACTTGGCTGCCTTGAGAAAGCAACCCATGCGTAGGTAAGCTGAGTTGTTTTTACAGTTAAGAGAATTAACGAGATTAGTTTTAATCATAAACCCTCATTAGAAACCAGGACTTGAAACATTCTTGCCCAGAAAAGAAAATTCCAAGGGAATGGGTGAAAATAAAACTCTGCCCCAAGTGACATTTATACCCAGCTGGGAAAAGACTAGAAAAATCCTCTGAATCTCCAGTTTCTTCATTGCCAGTGGAAGCTGCCTAACACAACCCCCTAACAAACAGCAGCCAAGGAAAGGGGAGCCACTTACTCACTGACAGGTCTGCAAATTTATATTTCATTATTTAGCTGGCACAAAAGAGCCTCCATTCCTGCAAATAATTAGCTGCCTGGCACTCCTCAGGGGGCTTCAGTCAGGCACCTGTATAAGGATTTGCCAAATCAGCACCTCAGAGGGGAGAATCAATAAAGACTACATCAAACATGTTCCTTTAAATAATCACTTGAGTGGTATTTTTCTGTTGCCTTACTCATAAAGGTGAAGCCTTTATACTCTAATGAGTGTTACCTTAGTTTGGGCTGAGCCTTATGGCCTGAGCATATTTGCTTTGGGTAGAAACTTCAGAGGCCAAGGGGGAGTTTATGAAAAATTTCAGTTCCTCTAATTCTGGCTGCTTTGGGCTTTGACAGGCTCCAATAAAAACAGAAGTCTGATTTCTTAAGCACCTTTTTAAAAGCTTGTACTACTCTGAAAGAGCATAACAAGATAATATTATGGTGCTGTGGGTTGTCTGAAGCTGTAAGAGTAAGAGCTGCTCTTCATTTAGGAGACGTAGGAGAAGCTCCAAAGCTCCTGTAGAAAATCAGGTCACTGAAACTATAGGAGGCATCAAATCAGGAGGCCTGGGGGAGACACACCAGTGCTGAGCTGTGTCCACCCAGTTGGGATGCAGAGGAATGAGGCCATGGAGTGGGGGGAGAGCAACAACTCCCGGAGTCAAGACCAGAAAATGCACATTGCCCAACTCTGAATTTCCAAAGAGCAGCCAACAGAATCGCTTGGGTAACAATAAACCCCCAAGTGGTTGATGCTTTTTCATCTCTGGGGTAGGATCTCTAGGGCTGTGAATCTGCTGATCTCCCTTGCTGAGAGTCCCAGCTGCTGCAGGGAGGGGTGAGCAATGCCAGAGGGAGGGAGGGAAGGAAGGATCACAGGGACTCTGTGTCAGGAGGGTGGAAAAAAAAAGAAGCCTCTTTTCCAAACCAACATCATTAAGAACAAAAGCAAATCGCAGTGTCTGCAAAGAAGCCCTTGAGGACAAAGATGGGAACAGGGTTGGGCAATGCAACAAATAGACCGTTTTTCATCACAATCTCATAATTGTTTTCTTGTTCCCAGTCTGCTCTTATGATAGACTTTGCAATACCTGCTGGGGACTCTTGTAGGACACAGCACTGAGAGCCAGAACCTCATTTTAGCATTATACCAGGGATCTATGCTAGGCAAACTGGAGCCACAGAGTCAAGTTTGGATCCAAAGCACTTTTTTTTTTTCTTTTTATTTTTTTTTTTCCTTTGGCTCCAGAAGCTCACAGCAAGGAATGTAAATTGGCTTTGCAGAAGTATGTCAATTTTGGTGCCAAAGTTTCATTTGATATCATCTCTGTCTGGCACCCACACAGCAGGTGCTTCCCGAGATGACCTGAGGCACCAGGCACAACACAAACTCTGGGCTGAGCTCTGTGAACCCCACAGCTCCTGTGTCTTGCACAGCTCATGTGCTGCTGTCGTGGAGACTGTCTCCTGACACCCTGCAAATGGGTTTTGCAGGAAGGTTGGCTGCTTTTACCTCCTCTACCCCTACCCAAACCAACACACTACCCCACAGTGGGAGTGAAAAACCTTTGTTGCTTGCTACCAGCAGCTGGTGCAAACTCTGTTCTGAGTCCTGCTGGAGCTGGTTGTTCTATGTGCATGAGTAGGAAGTTCTTGGAGAAGTCCAGGGTGAAGATCTGCTCCTTTTGGGAGAACCACTCTCCTTGCTTTGGAACACCTCACTGGGGACCTGCTACGGTGGTGTGCAGCAGAACCTTGGGCAGAGCTTGGCAGGGGATTAACTGAGGCAATTGTGTCCCAGTGTGTGGGAGAGGGGTCTTCTGTACTTGTGAGATCAGCACCATTGTTGGCACTGATGGTCATTAGGAGGGGGGGAAGCTCCTGTCTGAGCATCTGTTGTTGTGCTGCAGAGGCCAGGACTGAACACTCAGTCCACTGTGGTGTTTTGTACCTTGGTCTCAGTTGCAAAAGGGATCCAGATGCTAATTTCAGTAGGAAGCAGGAATCAGGAGGTCCAGATAAGCTTTCCTCAGGCCTCAGGTTCATTGTTATATTTGTCTGCAGGCAGGAAAAAGGGAGAGTGTTGAAATAAGAGCAATTTGGAGAATGTTCAAAGGCAGGCCAGGAAGATCTAAATGCTTTCAAGTGTTTATAGTAAGACAAAGACTCTAAACACCATCCTGTTCATTTGGCTGTGATGCCACACTGAGTGGGCAAGGTATGGAAGGGAATCTGTTCAGCTAAAGCCAGCTTGCTTCTGTGGGTAGGGTTTTTTACTGATCTGGAAGTGTTTGAATCCACAAGGACCTAAACTAAGCAAGGATCAAATCACTGAGTTCCCCCAAACTCCCCAGGATTTTCAAGGTGAAAAAGGAGTTTCAATCGGATTCCCAACCAAAGGGGTGCATTCCTACCCTGTCTTTAATTGTTAATGTTTGGGAGAGTAGATTAACTAGTCTTCACAACGGGACAAGGACCTTCTGTTTCTCACGCACTTCCAGGCTCCCATTTAGCAAAATCCCATGGAAAGAGTGTAGAAAAAATTCTTTGCTGGAAGATAGGATTAAACAATGGCCTGCTGGTACTTTAACAGGCAGATCCCTAACCCGATTCCAGCCTCTCTGAGCTGATGTGTGTTGACAGGTGATTGTTTCAATTAATCCAAGGTGACAGTACCCAACAGCCTTTTATGTGAAAGTCCTGCTCTGTCCAGCCAGGAGATGTCCTCCACCGGACTTTTGCACATGAAGGAGTGAGAAGGTAGTTTAGACAAGAGAGCAAAAGATAATATGTTGGGAGGTGTCATCTTCCAGCCCTCTGCAGCGTTTGCTCTGCTCTCCTAGATTTTCTCACCTTTGGAACTGCTCCAGCCTGCCCTTGGTCCAGGGGAGCAAACCCCAGTGAGCAGCTGAGCTGACTTCAGTTTGCCTTCTAGCAGGGACAGCTCTATTTATTTCCTTACCAAAGCCCTGCATGGGTAGCCTGAGTACTGGACCTACCCTGGGAGCTGTGGTGCTTTCCTGGACAAAGCCAACTGGAGGAACCACTCTCATGTGGTGACTGGGAGCCAGTGTGCCAAGGGAAAGCTGCTACATTTCCACCTGAACTCCTCTTTCCCATCCTAATTCAAGTGGAAATTCCACCTCCCTTCCCATACCCTCTATGAATTCATAGGAGATCAGGATTGCCAGGGCAGGTAAAACGTGCTCTCATTCAGTGTAGAGTAAGGTGAGCTGTGATGGAAAGGAAGGTGATATAATATTAAAAGAATGTTTCTTTTAGCTAGAAGCAATTTTTCTTTTGCTGTACTTTGTTTTGTTTTAACCAGACATAGCCCTGAGTGAAACCTTTTAATGCGACGCAAAGTAGTGTGGAGAATTAGTCCTTTTTTTATTTAAAAAAAAAAAGCAGGATACAGCTTGGCAGAAAAGGGGGGAGGATTTCCAAGGAGACAGGTGAATTGTTGCACTGCAGTAACGTTTGGCTGGAGGAATTGTTGAGGCAGCAGTGGCACAGTGACCCCCATGTGCACACAACAGCTCCAGGGGGAGTTGTGCTGCCACTGGGGAGCAGAATAAAAGCATCTCACTCTAAATGTCATTACCAGGTGCTAGAAAAAAAACCCCTCAGCTTTTAGCCCTGCCAAGCAGAGGGATGTTTGCAGAGTAGGTGCAAACCCAGGAGTTGCAAAGATGAAGGAGCTGAGTGAGAGGAGACAGAGCTGTGCATGGTGACAGAGGGGCCCATGTTTAACCCTCAGACTCCTTGGGGGGACAAGGAGAGGGTAGGGGGAGAAGAGTCTATTTCTTGCTTTAGCTTCTGTATCATTCTCTTGGGGTCCCATGGCTTTTGCCCCAAGTACTTAGTTGGTTTTTTTATTATTATTTTTAATATTTTTTTCTGTTTATTTTTTCTTTTTTTTCTCCCTTTCTTTTTTATTTTTCTTTCTTTTCTTTCTTTTTTTTTCTTCTTTTTCCTTCTTCATTGATTTTTCTTTTTTTCTTTTTCTTTATTTTTTTCTTTCTTTTTTTTTTTATCTTTTTTTCTTTTCTTTTTTTTCAGGGACTCATCCTGCAACACGTCCCTGGCTTCTCCTCCCTTACAGCCAGACAAATTGGACCTCGTTAAGCATCCTCCCCCAGTTGCCTAGGCGCCAGGGCTGACAGTGTTGTGATGGCTGAAGGGGGTGCTGACAAGCAGGCTGCCTTATGCTGAGTGACAGCGCTGGCCTCCCGCCAGCAGCCGGGCAGAGCTGCCCAGGGAGAAACGGCCCCTCACAGCCTGCAAACGATGTGCCTGGTAAATCACTAGTCACTGCCCAGACCCCATAGCAGGAGATCTGCCCTGTTCTCCTTCTGGGAAGATGGGGGGTAAAAAAAATCCTCTCGAGTCTGGCTGGGGGAAGTGGCATCCTGGAAGGGAGTTTGTGGGGAAGGGTTATCCCACTGCATCCCTGCTCTCCACAGAGATGCCCTCGGTGCTGCACCCTGGTGCTGCATCCTCCTCGCTAAAAGACAAACATGTGGCACAAGGACCACAGAGAAACCTCAGGGATGCTGCCCTCGGCGTCCTCAGGCATCTCTTTAGCATTGCTGGAGGACAATGTTTTAGCTTTGTGAGACTCCAGGGAGTTTAATAGCAGGCTTATTCCAGAGAGGCTGAGTATAATAATTAGCCTGTTGATTCTGTGGAGCATGCTGTGGCCTGACCGTTTGCTTTCCTGTGATGAGTGACCAATTGATTATGATCAGTGCTGACAGCCACAGTGAGTTAACAACCCATGGGGATGGTGGGTTTAGCCCTTGTTTTGCAGTAGGGGATGTCCACTCCCCCTGATATTTATTTTACCTTTTTTTTTTTTTTTTGTAATTGCTAGGCAATTCGCACAAGAAAAAAAAAAAATAGCCTGGGCTATTTTTCTGGCAGACCCAAACTGTCCTTTTCATCAGAGAAAGTGAACCTGAGCAGGAACGTGGTGTGTTTTGCTCTACACCTATACAAACTGAGAGGAAGGATGCCAGGGGCTTGGAGGGTGACAACGTAGAGTGGAGAAAAATGATAGAACTGGAGCCTTGCAGCAGATATCACTTGAGCTAGTTGCAAGAAAAACATCTGGTTTTTGGATAGTAGTCCACAACTGAGGGTTCCCTAATCACTCCAGACCTGCACAATGGTCAGTCAGGGACGATTTTCAGGCTTTTATGACAAGCTCAGAGTTACGTGTGAGGGCTGTCACAAGTGGAGGAACAGACATTGCTATTCCTCCTTCCAAGTAGGTGATTTTACTCCATGTGTGTGTTGATTTTCTTACTGTCACCAGCTTGTGCTCTTTTCTCACTTTGATCTTCAGATCAAAGAGCAGAAGGGGACAGGAGGTGGTGGGGACAGGCAAGGGCAGGGGGCAGTTGGTCACAGACTATTAGATTTCCCAACAAACAGCCCAGGAATTAAAGAAAGAGAAAGGAAAAGTGAAAATAGAATCAGAGGAGGAGAAGTCAAGATGTTCTAGGGAATGATTCTGCTCATTGTCCTGCCATGGTGTGTCAGGACAAACCCTGAGGACTAACACAACCACTGAACTGGTGCAGGTTCCAGTCTGCTGGGCGTAATCCATACAGAGCCTCCCAGCCCTGTCTGCACACACCTAGAGCCACAGCAGGGTCACTTGGTGTCATGCTTGTCCCACACAGGTCTGCTGGCACTCACATGGCAGGGCAGCACCCACTCCAGCCTGAGACACCAGTCCCTCATGGAAACTCGAGGCAAGATCTGTGCCTCAGCTGGGAAGTAGCGTGGTGAGCAGACTTGGCAGAAGTGCCAGCTGGTTTATAGCTGGTGATGGCACAAAAAAATGGGATGATAAAAAAAAAAAAGTGGTGGAGAAAAGCAACTTCCTGAGAGTCCAAAAGAGGATGTGTGTCCTGTTCCTTCAGGACTTATTCCCCCTTTGGTTTTCCTCAAGCATCTGCATCAATGTCCTCCTGGAGGAGATGTGTTTGTTTCCCTGATGTGGGCTCTGACCGTGGTAGTCCTTTCACATCCTTGTCCTGGTACTTTCATTTGTGTTTTGAGTGTCTGTATGCAAATGCACACGGCTCTTGGGAGCTTAGAGTTGATTCTTTTCACCTCCAGCCTGAAGGAAAGAGCTTTCTAGTGACAGTCCATAGAATGAAAGCAAAGCCTCTGAGCTGGGGAGTTGTGAAACGAAGGGGGTTTAGAAACATCGTTCATTTTTTCCATTGTCTCTACTGAAGACAGCTCCTTCCCAACCCTGACCGTGGGCACAGAGCCAGGACATATAATGAATTAAAATAATAAAAACAATATCTTTTTTTTTTTCACTGAGAGTTGGTTCCCCTTCAAGTTCTGCAAATCCCTCCCTCTCCTCTCTTGTAAATAGCTTTAATACACCGCAGGCGCCAAATCACTTGACCTGGGTTAGCCTGTGAACTGGGATGCTTTCTGCTCGGCTGAGTAGGTCGGAGCCGGGATTTTTCCTCCCATTCTCTGCCTGTCAATCCAGGTAATAGTCAAAGGCCTTATCTGAAATGCATTAGACTTTCAGCAAATTGTCTGGGCTCCGGGCCCTGGGTGCTGAAGGCACTCGTGCATGTAATGTGCAGGAGAGGCGAGACGGTAGCTTTTAACACCCCTTGCCTCATCCACTTTCTTGGCTCGGGTTCAGCAGATCTCCAAAGCCTGCCAGCAACAAATGTAGCCCCTTTGGTTAGGCTGCGAGATGCTTCTTTGAGGGCACCAGATTCTGAGGCCGTTTCACCTCGGTTTGGACCTTTCAGAACCACACGGGGCTTCTGCTGAAGAGGGGGAAGGGGAGAGTTTGTGCTCTGGGCACTTTGAAGGGGCAGTGCTGGGAAGAGGCTGAGAGTGAGGATTTTAAGAGAGGGGTCAGGAGGGCTGAAGGAGCCTAACCTAGGAATATGTGAAACTGAAGAGTGGCTGTAAGGCTTAATTCCAAATTAAGGGCAGAAATCAAACCATCTGTTTTGCCCTCTTGCATGAAAAAGACCAAACGTTCCCATCTTCTAGCCACGGCCACCCTGCAGCTCAGGATTTGACTGGAGTGAGTGGGCCAGAGAATTCACCTTCTCTTGAGTTAACATCTTTGGGGGTTTCTAACTCTCTCACTTTGTGCCAAAATGCATTTAGTTGGTGAATATGGACAGTAAATATTTAAGCACTTTCTCCCAGCAGATGTCAGAGCACAGTAGTTATATCTTTCTTACTGACATGACCTTTCTTGTGTACAGTTGAGAGAAACACTTTCCAGTAGTTCCAATAGCTTTTATTTATGTAACTGTTCCAAGGTAAATTTTGCTTAAAAAAAAATGCACTGAACATCTTCAGAGTCAT
>JANHGL010021751.1:9775-35238 GCA_024611195.1 Ceyx melanurus | reverse complement strand
AAATTAATCTAGTAGCTTTGATATTAATAATTTCTGATAGTATCCATTTCAGTTTTACCATGCAAACTCTTGTCTTGTTGATCTGTGATATGGAAAACCAGTAGTGATTCTGCATGTTTAAATGTTAATTCAGTCTGGGAAAAGAGATAATAACAGCAAAAGTAAAGAACACTCATCATTTGTTTATGAGCACTGTAAAAGTGCTCATAAATACCTCTGAAAAATATCAGTGATTCTAAAATGATGTGGCCATCATAGGGTTATCTGGGTGGCATGTGAACAGCCAAGGAGCACTGTTCAGCCCAGGGCCAGTTAAGACAGAGCACAGACAGCAGCAAATCCTGTTCCTTATCCCATCCTCCTGCAGCAAAAGGAGGATTGACCAGTTCTCTTGCTGTCTGGACCTTTCTGCTGATGAGGGGAAATCCACTTAAGAAGGGTGGTCTTCTGGCATGGTGTGGTGATGAGTTGACTGCTCAGAGGACCGTTTCCAGACAACCACTGAACAAACAGTGAATTCCAGAACCTCCTCCCTCCCTGTGTAGGAAGGAGCAGCCACGGCAGCTCTATTGATAACCCAGGCAAGCTCTGTCATCTTCCAGAGTTTTTGCACAATGTCTAGCAAAACAGGCTGACTGTAATGCAAATAATGCTGTTATTAGTGGGCCAGCCTTGATGACTAGGAAGTCATGATTCACAGATATGTAACAATTGCAGTTGGCCAAAGGGAATGAAATGGAAGGAAAGGAAAACACATCAGAATGTCAGTGCGGCGGGATCGGGGCCAGTTCAATATGTGTGGTTTGGACAGCAAATTCCTGATTTGCCACGGCATACAGAGAAACTTTACAGGAATTTAGAGGTTTGTCACTTGAATCTCATTTCAGGCTTCTGGAAAATGCCATAAAGAAGTTGTCAAAATTGCTCGTGCCTCTTTCTGAGTGCACTAAAAAAAACCCTGAAGGGACATAAAGGGTGAAGATGAGCTGAGTGCTTCCCTGCACCATGACATGCACATTGTCACAGCTGCCTCAGCAGTGGTGAGGTGATCTCAGTCAAGTGTGGCAAGAAGAATGGCTTAGGGTGGAATGAACATGGTTTCCTCCAGTTTTAACCCTTGTTCCCTCCATCAAATACTCCCTCTTCCTCCCAAAAAGAGTAGATGAACTGTCTGCAGGTACAAAATAAGCAGGAGTATTGGGGTCTGACATGTGAAAGGAGAAACCATTGTGGTAACGTTGCTTGGAAAGTTGATGTGTAAGGATAAGCAGCAAAAGAACCTTTAAGGTTCTTTAAAGATTTAGATATTTTTTTTTTAGGAGAGAAAAACCAGGGAAGTTGAAGTTTCACAATATCTGTGCTGAAAGAAGCAAGAGACTGGGTCAGCAAGGCCAAGGCCTTGACTGGAAATCCAGACTTTATGGTTTGCTAGATAATCTGCATGGAATTCCAGAATTGAAAAGACATTCGCTGATCCATTCTGAGACTGCTTCTAGTCCTTGGGCTTGATCAGGAGGAAGTGAGAGCCTTTATACTTACACTGTAAGTGCCTGGGGGACAAGGCTGAGATCCAGGCCACAACCACATCCTGGAGTCCCAGCCTGGGCAATAATCATCATGTGATCACCCCAAAGCTCTCCTGGGACTGGCACAGCCTCAGCTCAACGGGGTGTGTTGGGTGTCCCAGAGAAGGTGTAGGCTTGGATGTGCTAACACGCTGGCAGAGATGCCCATGGGACGCTTGCCAAAGCCTGGCCAGCACTAAAGCCTGACTGGATCCACTGCTGTGGGTCCCAAAAAGAGCCACACAACACCTCTGCACATGTGGAAATGTGCTCTGTAACAAGAGCTAGCATTTTGTGCTTGAGACAGTCAGCTTAGCTTAGCACATGGGGCTTGTGCAGGGTGGTGACAGGTTGCCAGGCTCAGTGGGATCTGCTGCTCCTATTGTTGAGTTCAAACACCTCACCTGTGTTGTGCTCTGGATTGGTTTTCTGGCTTGTTGTCCAGATGGACAGTGTGGAGCATAGAGTTAGTGTCCATTTGGGTGCCATGGTTGCTACAAAGTGCTAAGAACTGCTGAGAGGTGGGTTGGCAGTCTGAGAGCTTAGAATGGGAGAGAAATGCAACAGACTGAATGTTTTCAGCAGTCCCAAAAGGAATTATCTGCGTGCTCATCTGCACTGGTCAAAGACAATCACTGGGTGATTCTGGGTCTTAAAGGAAATTCATGACCTGGTGTGTGGTGTAGTACAAAAAGACCAGCTTTCTGTTTGCTCATTTCTCCCATTGTTTCAGTCTTAGGAAGGAAGTTCATTTGGGAAAGTTTATGGAAATATTCTGCTCTTCAAGAAGGTATAAAACTGTAGGCTGGAGGTTGCATGTACATGAGGTCTATCACTTCTGAGGGCTGGAAGAGTTATGGCATTAAAGAATGCACTTACTGGACTGGAACCATCTTCCTTCTGACTTCCAAGCACATCCCAGTTTTTGAAAGAATTTCAGCCATTGCCAAGAGATGGAAGGTGAGGAGCAAACCACAAATACATACAGTAAAAATTGATGCAATCCTCTGTTGGGAAAGAGTGTGACAATTCTGGGCAACACCCAGCAGGGAAAGCCAAAGCTGCTAATGACCTTTTTGAGCGATCGGAATCATGACAAACTTGAGTCAATGAGCCCAGTCTCCATGCTGGCTCTGCTGTGGGGTCTTTGGGTGGCATCAGATAAGACACTTTCCTTCTGCACACTTCTGTTTACCTGCTTGTAAAATAAGGAGAGGGGATAAGAGAAAAAAGAAAAAAGAAAGAAAAAAGAAAAAAAAAAGAAGCACTTAATTTCCTAGAGATGAGATCCTGCAGATAAATTGGTGAAAATCTTCACAGCCCTCAAAGAACTGCAACAAAAGCAAAGCCTCCTTCCTGAACTTCCAGCCCATTTTCTTTACCAACTCCTCCTTTCTTTGGAAGTCTGCTGCCTCCCCTTGCTGCAAGGCAGAAAGAAACCTTAAAGGCATGGGTGAGAGCACAGCTCTCGCTCAGACTGCAAATCTTCCAAAGGATTAGGGTTTTACTTCAAATAGAGGAATGTAAATGTGTCTGGCTCCATAGTGGCTGGAAATTTCTCGCTGGAGCCAACGTTGGGCCATACTTGGCGGTGACGAGACGTTTGTTTGCCCACCCTGGTTGGACTACAGCTCTTGGGCTGGAAAATGTTAAAATGGGCCGTGCGTGCTTTCGGTGTCATAAAGCAGAGTCAGGGAAGGAGGGGGGGGGGAGGGCTTGGGAGGAACTGGATCTAGGTGATTATTCTCCAGCGCTCACAGTTGTATGTGCTAAGGATGGAAAGCTGAGGGAAGAGGCTGGGTTCGTTTAGTCTGACTGCAAGGCTGGGAGTTTGGGCTCATCTATCTCCCCCCCTGCTCTGTCTTTTAGCTATCACTGGTTCTTGACGTTTTGGCCACTTGTAGATCCACAAAGGGGCTCTAAATCCCACCGAGGCCAGCAGGGATTTGGCATTTAAATGCCTTTGTGGTTTCAGGTTCTCTTTATGACTGAGCAAAGCTATCAGGCAGGCAAAGGAGAAACAGCAGCAGCAAACCCAGCAAGTTGTAAGAGAGGTGAGAGGTGCCACGGCACAGAACCAGGAGACCCGTGCGCACTGCCAGGGGCTCCTGGGGGAAGGTTGGAGCACACGTAGCCTGGGGTGTGCACAGGAATCCACCAACCCTCCATGCCTGGTACAGGCTGAGCAGCTGCTGAACCACTTCAGCACTTTGCTTTTGTGAAGGCTTTGAAGACTCCTAGGTCAGAGAGGCACAGAAACAGTCAGTGCTGAGAAAGAACTCAAGCAGTGTCTCCTTCCCCTCTTCTCCAAGAGCTCTAGGATGAAAGTCTTATTCAGCCCATTCCAGCAGAACTCTTCCCCTAACTCACAGTTGAACACCGAAGTATCTTTCTCTCTTGACCCTTACTATCCTTTCCAGTGAAATATGTTCAGTCTGGGGTTTTGACAGGCTCAGTTCTTTAGCCCTCAGTGGCAGTTTGTATTTACGTAAGTGGAACACTAATATTTACTTAAGATTATACTGTATTTTTCATGACTGAAGGGAAGATTATGCTGCATGCTTTTTATATTTTAGAAGTGGGGAAGAGGGAATGGTCCCGTGGCTTTGCCTAAAGGACCAGAGACTGTTCTGCTTTGCATTAAGCATGAAAATTAGAGCAGAAGGGTGATTGGGACTAGAAACAAAGGTTGGCCAAAAGCAGTGGAGCTGCATGTTAACAGGCTTTCTCAGGAAAATCAAAATGAATGAGGGAAGAGGGGAAATCCTCTGGTTAGCTTAGACCTAGTGATTTGGTCTAGGGACCTAGGTTAGTTTGGCATTAATAGATGCTTCTGCATAAATCAGGTTCTGCTTATTCTTACCTGTGTTCTGCCATCGACTACTCTCTAGGTAGGTGGGGACTGAGCTGTCATCTGCTGGCCAGAGTCACAGACAATCACAGAGAACCTGTATCTAGGCTCCTGCTCCACATATGGGGAAATTCTGCCAGCTGAGATAACTTATTTTGTGCCAAATATCCCCAGTGGAAACCAGTTTGAGAGGCAGCCATGGGGATCAAATGCACCTGTATCTTCACTGACCCCAAAGCCTGGAAAGGACCTCACTGGCTTCAGCCAGTGCTGATTTATAGCAAATGGGTGTCTGATAACATATTTATATTCCTCAGTATGTAAATATATACATTCTGTCAGTATCTGAACATTTATATTTGCTAACAATATGCTCTATATTTGTTATCTATTGATGTGTCATTTTAATATAGTAACAGCAAAAGCAAAGTGGTGGAAAAAATAGAATAGTAAGGACTTGGAACTCAGAGGCAAATATCTTTAACCCAAATATCACCAATAAAAGCCACTATTTGAATACATTGATAGCAAACATTCCTTCCCAAAGTTAAAATATGTTTTGAAATCTACTCAGTACCTCTTTATATAATCTAAAGGAGGAAATTCCCATATACTGAGGCAGATATGATTTTGTTCCAGGCAAAGGCAGGAAATCCAGCAGTAAGCCTGAAATTCTACACTTAACCATTTCTGTTGTGCCTCAACAGTAACATGTATTGTACAAGGCACAGCTACCTGGATAGAGCCCTGCAAGAGACACATCTGTGCCTCATCTGCAGAAGTTCTGAGTCCCTTTTAAGACTGAAATGAATGGGAAACTGCAGTGGTGTTCAGTGCCTCACTTTATCATCTGGGGCTTGGTTCACTGCAGGCTGTCCTGAGCATGGACCTTTTGTCACTCACTGGCACAGGATGATGGCTGCTGCCAAAGGGTCTACCCTTGCTCTCTTGTGCAAACTCTTCCAGGCCCTTAATAAAGCACAAACTCTATTTGAATTGTTCTCACCACCCAGCAGCAGGATTAGTTAGCAGGGCATCACCCCAAGCAACTGCTCTGCAGGTCTCAGCAGCCAGGGAGTTGGACCTAACAAAGCCAAGGTTGCCATCTGCAAATTTAACTGTAGGCACCCAACCACTGGCACCAAGAAATGAACTGGCAATGACAGCAAAGAGAGGCTGGGCAGCTGCCCCTTCAGGAGAGAGGCTCTTGTATCATTCCATGGGAAGGATTTTCCTTGCCCACACAGATGCACTAATGACATAACCACCAGGTATTAGCACTGCCTTAAACTGGCTGGGAAGAGACTAGGGACAGGAAAGCCCAGGCGGGTGTGTTTCTCTGGAGACCACACACGTGCTGTATTTATGAACCAAAGAAACAAAAACTAAGTTGTCTCCCTCTTATAAAAAAAAAATACTCCCCCCAAAAAATACCTGAATAACAGAACTGTGTGGTCTGGCAGTGCCTCCCTATCCTTTGCTTAACTTACTGGAGAAACAAACACAACCTTCTTTAATTTTTATCACTTTACTCACATTTCTCTCCTGCTTAAGCTTTTGAGAGAAATCCTTGGAGCAAGCCTTCAAAAGAAGCACTGCCCTTGTGACTAGAGATTGCAAAAGACCCAGTTCAAGTTGGACTGATCAAGGGCAATAGGTGGTTTCAATGCTTCACAGGTGGCCCTTGGCTTCTGAAGTTAGGTTACTTTCCCAGGGTTGTCCTGCCCAGGCAATGTGTTGAAATCACAGAATGGTAAGGTTTGGAAGGGACCTCTGGAAATCTAGTCCAGCTCCTCTGATCCAGCTTGGTCACTTGCACAGGATTGTGTCCATGTGGGGTTTGAAATTCTTCACAGAAGACTCTAAAAATCTCTGGGCAACCTAATCCAGGGCTCTGGCAACCTCCAAGTAAAGAAGTTTTATGTTTATGTGGAGCCTCCTAAGTTACAGTTTGTGCCAACTGGTCCTTGTCCTGTCATTGGGCACCACTGAGTCAGGCCCCATCCTCTTAGTACCTGCCCTTTAGATATTGATAAGCAATAGATGACCCCTTACTGATGCTTCCTTCCTAACTTGCTATGAGCCTGTGAAACCCTTTCTGTGTTTCTACAGGCCAGATAAGCTAGAAGAATTCTTCTGAAAGTGATCTGATCTCCAACATGTCCCTCACCTCCCCAGGGCATTAGCTTGCAGGGCAATTATGGGTGCTTGATTGTCCTAGCTAATTAACTTCCTTCTGGCAATCTTTAAACAGGAACTATCAGAGGGTTTTCAAAGGTCAGTGGGCAGTGTTAGGGTAGTCACCAGCCTTCATCAAACTTTATGGTACAGATCGGCCCTAAGCATGGCAATGAAAAATTGGCTCTTCCACCTCATTCCTGCAGCCTTGGCCTTTCAGCAGTTTGAGAGCATCTGAAGCTGAGGAAAGAAAGGTTTCAGGCTTTATGATGATTTGGGTTCTGGTTGTCTGTGGGTGAGCCTCCAGTGTATCTACTTATGGCTTTTCATCTGGGGAAAACAGGTGTCCATACCTGCTGACTTTCATTTTTTGGCTTACATTAACATCCCCAGACAAGGATTTTAGGACAGTCAGTCACTTCCTTACAAACCTCCTCCTATAAAAGAAATCAAAAGGTGAATGACAAGGTCAGCATCACTCAGGTGGTGAGTGACAAGTACAGGTTTTGCCTTGATGATGTCTCGCTCTCTACACCATCACTTTACCAGTCTTTTTAAGAAAGCAGAGCCTGCCTGCCTGTCCTTTTGGCTTGTGGGTAGTCCCCAGTTTTGGGTGACTGCCAGCAAAGCACCAGCAATCCAGAGCTGGCAGCTTTACTAATGTGTCTTCAAACAGCTTGTGCTTTGCTGTTGCTCATGCTTCTCTTCCCTGGAGCTTCAGCAGATGGGGAACATCTTTGCAGATAAGTTGGGTGCTCTATTCAGCTTCACCCTGGGGAAAAGAAAGCCAAACTTAAGGTCATCTCAAAGTGCTTACTATACCTGAACTGTCTTTTCTTGGGGCTTCCAAACTTCCCAGCTTCCAGCACAACATTGGAGGATTCATCCATAGGCTCTGTCAGAGTTCCAGAGGGATAATCATTAATATATTTTTCTTTTTTTTTAATTGGCCTTGGTCAGATTTTGCAAGAGTGGTTTTAATTAGCCCTGCTCAGCTATTAAGCACCTGTCCAGAGCCTGTCTGGCTGTGGAAAAGTGAGTTAAATAATTTGGGAAGGTCTGTGCAGTGCCAGCCAACTCGATGCTCGTGAAATGAGCTGCTCGGGGCCAGCACTGGCACTTCTATAAAGGAAACCTGGTTCCTTTGAGCTCCAGGACTATCTGCTTTTATCACTCTGCAGGCTCTTGGGTTTAACTCCCTGGCATTTACTTAGAGCTGTTCGATACCTCCCCAAACAAATGATCTGATTTCAAGAGAAGGGCTGTTCTTTTCCCAGACCATTTGCAGCTCCAGAGGACGACTGCAACGTGTTTAGAGCTTGGCATTTGGAGAAGCTCCCCAAAATCTGGAGACTTTTCTGACCTGAGCTGTATGTGTCTGCAAAAATAAACCAGAAAGCTTGAAGGCTTCCTGCAACATATCCAATATTTCACCTTTCATTCCATCTGTAGAATACCTTAAGAAAATGATTTTCAGAGCTTGGACCTCCTGTGTGAAGGTCTTCAGAAAAATTAGAACAAAAAAATGTGGCTGAAAGTACCTCAACTTGAGAGGTTCTAAAAAAAGTCCAAAGATTAGACTATTAGAGAGAAACAAACATAAAAATCTCCAAAATTCAGTCACTCCCAGAAAGTGTCTTGATGAGGCTCATCTTATTCCTTCTCGCTCCATTTAAGATCCTTCACGTCTAGTTGGTTTCTGACACTCAGTTATGCTGAGAACAACTCTTCTGGATCTATCAAGCTGAAGTCAGTATAAACAAAAGTGAAATTAAATCTATCATGTGCAAATCCCAGGCCAGTGCAAAGCTCAGCTATACTCCTAAGAATCCACTGTCATGCAGGCATGTGCAAATGAGTACAGTAAATCTGCACAAGTGTGTAAATCCAGACCAATAGCATCTGTGTGTGCCATGCTGAGCTGTCTGACAGGGGTGTCAGGTACCCCTGGGGTGACATGAGAAGATGATAGAGCCAATTTCTTGGAGACTGCCTGGGGCCAGCCACAGTTCCCAGTGAAATAAGATTAAGAGTGCACAAAGATATTGTCATGTTTGGCCCGTGGCTTGTGATTCCAAGAGTTCTGAAGTCAAACTGACAGAAATCTGATAGCCTGGAATGTGCACTAAAGTAAATATTTCCTCATAGGTATTTCTTTTGTCTGTGGGTTACTAGTCAGGTTGACAGGCCTACAGTCCAGCTCCCTGCTTTGGGTTTATCCAGGTTCTGACTACCAGCCTGGGTGGATTTTTGTGGCTTATCTGCTGAAGTCTTGGTTTCTCTGTCCTTGCTTGGTTAAAAATTTAGTGAGCAGCATCTTAGGACATGTGGATCCAAATGGGGGGGCTCTGATGCTTTCCCAGCCCAGGCAGTGACATGTGCACAATTGATTTGCTGCTCAGCCTGAGTTCCTCTGTGGCCTCTTCCACCACTAAATGAAATGCACGTTCTGTGTTAATGGCCTTGATTGGGATTTCTTCAAGGAAAATGATTTGTTGGGATGTGAGGTTTTTAGATCTGTGAGAAGAGAGCCAGTCACTTGCCCTGCAGTGTTGTTGGAAAGGATCCACTTGGCTTTCTCCACTGAGCAGTGGAATGAGTGTGTCACAGCTTTCGTTTGTCAGAAATATTTCATGATTGGCAAAGGAGAATGGTCAGCAGATCTTGCTAAAGCAATCTGTTATGAAAGCCACACAAACCTTGCGAGTTTGGACCATGAAAAGGGAGCTCTCTGCACTAGATTGCCCTGATCAAGCAGTTGCACTGAAAAATGGGACTGGGAGGAGGAACAGAAGGCCTGGAAACAAGTATAATGGGGGAAAAATGGGCAAATGCAGTGATGGGCTGTAGTAGGAACTGTATTGTGTGTATAATCTATGGTCTCCATACACAGTCCATGGCAAGTGCTTGCTTCTGAAGAACACAAATTCTAGAAATGAAGTGTTTTATAAAATAAAATGGCTGGCTACTCTTGGAAGCCTTTGATTTGTTTTATAGTCAAAAATCCAAAGTATAGAAAAGGGTCTTGCATTCCTAGAGCTCCTTTCACAGCAATAAAAAAATGCTCAGTGGTAGGAGGCAGAGCTCTCTGCAGTGTAGTAGCTGAAAACCCAGGTCTTCATCAGGTTTTGAGATGGATGCAGCTAAATTCCAGGCAAAGACAGAGCTGAGACTTAGCCCTGTGTGTGAGCACAGCAAATCTTCTCTGTGCTTAGGGCCAGGTACTTATTGGCCCAAGGCTCATTATCCTGCAGGATGGAACTTTAAAAGAAGCCAGAGAAGGGTCGATTGTGTGGGAATTTCAGAGGTATATGTGTAACTAATGCAAACAAGGGGAAAAATGTTATCCTCTCCTGTCAGAAACTCTGGAACAACACTAGTTATTGTTTGTGGGTGTAGCAGAACACAGCAGATCTGGGCAGTCTGTGGCTGTTGCATGGGTCAAAGGGCTAAAGCTTTTTTTTTTTTTCCTTGGTAATACTGTGTTGGAGTTGTGAACTGCAACAAAGTAGACCACTGACTTTTAAAATAACCAAACAAATAAATAAACCCAAACAAAATAAACCCAAACGTTTTTGTTATTCATCCAGCTCTTGGGCTAAATATTTATCTAGGAGCAGAGCCTCTTTTTCACCCAGGCAGAACAGCCCAGTCCTGCTGCAGTCTGCTGCTAAACACGGAGTTCACCCCATCACAGCCCCAGCTTTCACTTCTCAAAGGCATTTTCACCCTCTTGCTTGTGTTGGAGGGAGGCAGGTGTGACTTTCAGCACACAGTGGCAGCCACAGATTTATCACGTGCTGAGGTTCTTTCTTGAACAAGGAAAGCCTTGGACAACCTGTGGTCACGATGCACACGTGTGACCTGTGCCAGGGGCTGTTCTTTCTTTGCAAGCTAATGTGTTAGTGATATGGGTTTTAAAGCCATGGTTGTCCTATAGGAATGTTTTCATGTCGTGGAGGTGAAAGGATGGGTAGAAGATGAGCTGGTCCCACTCATTAAGAAGGAGATAAAGCTTTGGTTATTTTCCCAGCTCTAATAATAACTAGAGACCAACTCCATTTCTTCTTGGTGTTTTGTGTAGCTGTGTCAGACTTCTCACTGAGAACTGTGCAGGCTCTGTTCCTTCTGAGACTTCTGTGAGGTCTCAGTAGAAGCTGATGTCTTGAAAAAAAGCATTTTGAAATGCTTGCAGCTAAAACCCAGGCAATCAGATGAATTTCTGCTTGACCAATACCAACGGGTTGATTTTATTTGGTGGGGTTGTTTTCCAGTCATGAAAGAGAAATGAGTGATGTACACTATTCCTAGCTCTGTCCTACCTCTGAAAGTGTCTTCAGGGAAGCAGCTGAGCCTTTGTGGATGGTATCTGGATCTAACTGGTGCAGACTAATCATAAGTAAACACAAGATGTGTCCATAGCAGCCCTTTGTAAATAGTATAGCTGTTAGTGACAGTCCTTTGCTAGTCTACAGGTGCTCTCAGCTTTGCAAACAGAGCAGATGGAGTATGACCACATTTTGAATAAACTTGTGGTTTTATGGGAGTTTTTTTTGGCAGGCCTTTTGCAGAAAGTAAATAGTTTATATTTGTGTTAGATTGTTACTGAAACAAGCAGGTTGGGAAGCAATTCTTGTTCATGTTTTGAGATTTGAATACAACCAACTGCAGTTAGTCCACTGTCTGAACTGTGTGAAGCAGGTGAATTTTCAGTGGAATAGCAGATAACTCCTCCTTCCAGTTCCAGGTCTGGTTTGCACAAGAGGCAGAAGATCTCGAATATCTTTCTGAATCAAAAAATGCAATTAAATCATCTGTCTGTCCTGGTAGAAGCTTTCTGGAGGAGGCACTGTGCTTGAGGGCTTAGCATTCCAGTCTAGGAGCATATCAGGCATGGCTCCTACCCTCACACTGTCTGAAGTGGTCAAGTCACATAATTTCCTTGGTTTTCTGAATTGTGAGGTATGAATAACCCTCATTTCATCACGTGTTTTGGGATTCTGGGGGGGGAAGGACCCATAGAAGGATCTGCAGTTCCTACAAAGTATAAAGCCAATCAGGAGGGATAACTCTTCCCACCATTCTTCTGGTAGTAGCTTCCAGTTTTCATGAGCTCAATCCAATATGGATTTAGGGCTAATGAAGCTGAGGCTGGAGTCAAACCAGGTCAGAGCCAAAGCTACATGCCAACAAATACTGTTTGGGAGCCTGTGTGCTGAAGTGAGCTTGTGCCTTTGCCCATGAGTTTGCACACTGCCTGTGTGGTTCTGTGGTGGCCTGAGTTATGGCTTCAGAAAGGACAGAGAATAAGTAGCTGAGAAGGAATAGTATTATTTTTCCACAGCTCATTAAGTCTCTAATAAGTAACTCGCTGTGTTGCTTTTGGGAGGATGTTCTGTGGTTGCTGAGGAGAAGATGTTTAATGTGTTTATTTGTATGTTGCAGTTTGGAAAATTTCTTAAGCTGTATTTCTTTCTGTTTCAGGGGGGGCCTCAGATAGAGATGGTGCTGTAGAAGCTGCCAGGGCTGGTGAAAGGGAAGGCAGGCAGCAGGGGGTAAAGGGCTTTATTCTCTCTCTTGTCATGGATGCAAGCCCTACCTCACCTTGCATGTTTCTTTATACTGAAGCTAAGCTGTTGAGTGTGTCAAATGATGGCTGCCAGTCAAGTTGCTGTCTTCTCATCCTTAGCTCTTCTGCATCCTGCATCTGAGCAGCAGCACAAGCTGCTAACTCTTTGGCAGCATAAAGCCATGTATGAAATCAGCCTCTTTTTTTTTTTTTTTTTCCTGTCATGTTTGCCAGTATTTCATGGCATAATGAAGCTAATTGACACAGTAGACTTGCAATTTCACACATAACAACTCACACGTTACTAAGCAAACAGCAGTAATTCAGGAACTTACAAAATGAGATCATGTCCATTCCATTTCTAACACAGAATTTCTGTTCTGCATTGACCTGTCTCGGAGGTGAGAACAGTCTACTTGTTTTACACCATCTTAGCAAAGAGCTGGGAACAACCAGTGCTCCATTTGCAAGTTCAGTGCTTCCAAGAACAAGGGTTTTAGTTCTAAAATTGAAGCCAAAACCTTGTGCAGCATGCTTAGAATTGTCCACGATAAACTAATATTGTGCACGAGGCCCAGGAAAGAGTTTTATCTTCAGAGACAGAGTATGAAGCCACATCCTAGAAAAACTTGCTCTTGTTTAACTGTGAAGTGGCACCTTGCTCCTGCCTTGGTATCCAGTCCATGGTTCGAGTCTCCTTTCTGACAGGACAATGGAAATTGGGTGATAAAGTTACAAACTGCAGTTTTGCTTGGAGAATGAAGTTTTCCAGCACATGGGGGAATGTGATGGTGTTTACCACGAAGAAATGATTGGAGGCCAGTTGGACACTGAGTTCGGTGTCAAAAGATGATGAAGGACCCAGCACCATTTATGGAGGCTTTGGAAGGAATAAACAGGAAAGCAAACATCAGAGAGGGAAGGAATTTGCCTTCAAAATGAATGGTCTCCAAAGCCATCTGCTCCCAGGCTAACCATGATCATGATTTATTGTCTGCTTTGGGCTGACTCTAACCTCCCTTGAGTGCCAAAAGCAGAGTATGGGCCTGCCTTGCCCCAGGGATCACACAGAGCAAAACAAACTCACAGGGGAGACTATAACCAGGGAACAAGCCCAGGGAAGGAAAGGAGATGCTTCTGTCAGGTACAGGTCTCTGCCCTGGGATGAATCTTCCCCACTTCAATCCAAAGTGGCTTGTGAACTTGGTGTCTTTCAGTGAGTTATGAGCAAATTGCTCTCAACACCAAGTGAGTGTGGTGATGCAAAAGGCTGCGTGCCTCCATCCCTGGGAACATAAAGCACATGTGGAGGTAAAGCAGTGCCATTTGCCTGGGCAGTTATCAGAGGGACTTAGGCCACTGGAGATAATTCATTAGCTTACTCACTGTAACTGTTGTCTAAGTTCTAGGAATTTCTCTCACATGTGGCTGTATCAGCAGGAAAAGTCAACTGCACACATAAACCATGGGAGCGCTTCTGATAGGTACTTGGGTGCTTTCCTTGGAAGGGAAACATGGCAAAATAGCAAAATCTTGTTCTGATGATGCTGAATTCCCAGTATTTAGCACTTCTTACTTTGCTCATTGTTTATTACCATAGATTCCTTCCTAGTGGGGAGGCAGAGGTGTGTAGAAACCTCTGACTGAGGAGGCAAGCTGTGCACTGAACTGGCATCCTGAGCAAGTAAGGAAAGGGTTTTTATTTCTCCCATATATATCCTAGTGTACTCACATAACTGTGATGCTCAGTCAGTACCTCATGCTTAAAAGCATGTATTAGAAATAGAAAAGGTCCAGCAATCACTGAGGTATAGTCAGAGGTATAGAACCATGTTGTATAAAGGAAGATTAAATAGACTATGACTGTTCTGCTTGGGGAAAAGGTTAATGGACACAAAGCAGAGAAGAGGAATAAGGTAGGCACAATTTCTTGTAACTCATGGCAGAGGAGTGTGCAGACCCCAGTACCAGACTCTTTCCCTACATTGTCATGTGTTGACAAGAAGATTTCAGAGATGTAGCCAACACCCTCAGAGAACAGAGTGGGAGAAGCACGTAAGCCGGGCTTTGCCCAAAGTGAATCAAGATGATATTCATTCCAGGAAATTTGTTTTCATTCACTGGAGAATTTAATTAGCCATGGAAGGAACTCTAATTACACTTCAAAAAAAAAAAAAAAAAAAAGAGAGAAAAAAAGAAGAAAGTCTTGGGATGCATGTGACTGAGAGCCAGTCATTTTCTATTGTTTCGAAAGTAAACACTGGAGGCCTGGGCAATTTTTAGATCATCTGAGTTACAATGAAAATAACAGAGATGGATAAAGTTGATTCAAAAACCTTTTACAATAAGGCAGCAAAGTATTTCCCAGGAGCATGGTGCCTGCATCTCCCAGCAAGTACACACTTGGGAGGCAAACTGGAACTTCACCCTGATGAAACAGTGGTGGGATCATAGGTTACTGGCTTCCCTGGGACAATCCCTCAGGAACTTGGGTCAGACTTTGACTTTGCATCTCTCTTTATATGAAAGCAGGTATTCTTTGGCTAGCAAATGGGCCAGACCCACAAAATAAGCAGCTAGTGGAGATTTGAGGATACAGCAGAGACTGCAGATTGGTAGACATTAAAAGGCTTATTTCAAGTCTTTATAATGAGATTAGAATGAATTTACTTTAAATAGAAAAATCAAAGCCTAAGTTCCTCATTTGTTTTCCTGGCCTCACAGAGGACTCGCCTCATTGTCTACTATAAACCTTCAGAAATTAAGACTTGAGACCCCAGGAGAATGATATTGCATTAAGAATATATCAGAACATTCAAGCTAATACCATAAGGCTCAACAGCCCTGCCCAGGGCAAGTCGCTTTGCTTTCTGATGCCTCCGTGGTTTCTTCTGTACCTGAGGCAGAAGAAATCCTTGCTTGCCTTACAGATGTGCATGTGAGGCTTAATGAGGCTTGATTAATGTTATCAAAGCACTTTGAGATCTTCGATGGGATAAGAAGCTTCCCAAATGCCAAACAGTGCTCTTTCCAGATGAGTTAGGTCTAACTCAATCCCTGTGATAGCACACAGATGGTATTTCCCTTGGTAATATTGTTGAATCTTGGCTATGAGGAGAGCTCGTTGGTTCTTGGCTACAGAATTGTGTAAGACAAACATCCCGAGGCTGGTGACCATCTGGAAGATTCTGATTAGTGGGAACATCTGCCTTTAGTCTCTGGACACCAGATGGCAGAAAACAACTCTGTAGACTGTCCAGGAAGCCCAGGCTAACCCAGGAGATCTTTTCTGCTGCTAGTAAAGCAACATTTTCCAGTATATGGCTCTGTAGCATATGCTGCAGGGTCTTGTGGATGGCTGTAATATCATCCCCAGTGAACAGACTCAGTAGACAAGAGCTGGAAACCAACCTAAGGGAAACATGACACAACCCAACAGGTAGCCCAGTACTCCCAGTTGTTCTCTGTAATGTCTCCATCATCATCTTTGCACTCAGAGTAGTGTGGTGTAGTGCAGAGGGGAGGTGTGGGGGGCAGTGGATTCACTGGTCGTTATGAGACATGGGATGTGCAACTGCTGCAGGAAAGAAGCTTCTACCCAAACATCTTTTTCCTCTTCTGCTTTCTGTGTTTCTAGTTAGAGCATTAACCTCTGGAGCAGGAGAACACTTGAAAAGCTCTGGGTTAGGAGCAAAGAACAGTACTTAGCAAATTTAGTGGCTTTTAAAAACAAATAATTAGGAGTGGTTGGGGAAAGTTAATTTGCAGGTAGAAAGCAAAGGCGTTGAGGAATTAGGCAAGGAGATAAATTTTCTTGAACTCATGCTCGTTTTTGTGCCCTGGGTATGTTGGGTTTTATTTTACATTCTATATTCTCAATGCATTTTCTCTCTTAGACTGGGATTTATCAGGCAACTTGTTATTTATAGCATCCTAAATGATGTATTTTAGAGTGCAGGTGGTACTGCCACAGAATCACAGACTGGTGGGGGATGGAAGGAGCCTCTGAAGATCGAGCCCAACCCCCCTGCCAGAGCAGGACAGAACTAGAGCAGATCCCTCAGAAATGCATCCAGACAGGTCTGGAAAGTCTCCAGAGAAGGAGACTCCACAACCTCTCTGGGGAGTCTGTTCCAGGATCTGTAACCCTCACAATAAAGAAGTTCTTCCTTGTGTTGAGGTACAAACTTCTTGTTTGAATCCATTGCCCCTCGTCCTGTCACAGGGCACAAGTGCCAAGAGGCTGTCCCTGCCTTCCTGACACCCAGCCCTCAGGTATCTATAGACATTCATTAGATCCCCTCTTAGTCTTCTCCTCTCCTGACTAAAAAGCCCCAGGTTTTTATATTGTGTTGCTTTGTGCTAGTAGTGCTGAAATAGTTTGGTTTTGAGGGAGCTGTCACCAACAGGCAGAGTCTGGCACCTAGATGTGAACTCCAGAGGGCAGGGAGGTGTGCACATGGCAGTGAGTGTTGTACAGCCCCAACTTGTCACCACTGCCTCTGACCTCTGAAGAGCATTTCAAATCCAAATCCAAGCCTTCCTCTTCATGGATTCTCACACTGAACAGATGCTTTGGTTTTTCAGGGGGTTACGTAGCTTGATGTGACTTGTTATGAATTTCTGAGCTGTTAGTTTTAAGTGGCCTGAAGTTTTGCTCTGTTGATTGAAATCTGCTCTGACCAAAGAGCTCAATTGCTGCTGAAGAAAGGAAATCTTGGCCAGCTTTTTCAAATTCTCCATTGAAATCCTGCTTAGCAGAGATGCTCAAACCTCAGTTGCAGTTTAGGGGCATGGTGGGCTGAGATCACTTCTTGGCGTGCTCACCAAAACTGTTGTATGGTTCAGTTATTCTTTTGTGTATCTGTGCGTTACTTTTATCTTACCTTATTTTGCAGATTTTTTTGAGGATTGGAAGAGACTATTTCTTTTTCTCTGGATCTGTTCAACACCTAATTCAACCATATAGTGGCCATAGTAATAACAGGCAATACTAAAAGAGTGAACAAGTTAAAGGAGATCTATTAAAATAGTGAGATGAAACATATTTATTACCAGCCTATCTCTGTGTAGCCATTCTTCTGTATCAGCTCTCCAAGCCCCAATCTGAAGCTGCATTCATCAGGTGTCACCTTCCATTAATGAGCTTTGGATCAATTAAGGGATGGTGAGTTTCATTAACGATCAATTCTGTTTGATCAGGCCCCTCAGAAGCAGGTGACAGCAAATGCAAAGAGAAGTCCCTGGTGCCCGCTGGCTGGGCTGGGGGTGGCAGGAGTTAGTCCTCAGATCAGGCCAACATGGCTGGAGGTTTTCCAGGCCCAGAAAACTGATGCTTTAGAGCAGATTGGGTGGGAGCTGACCACCCACCCTCACTATGCTTTATTTACACAGGAACAGTAATCCGGATTGTCTCAGCCAGGCTGTGGGGAGGGATACTACCCTGGCCTCTGCCAGTGCTCAGTTAACCTCTTCAAGGCCGTTGCTAGGACTGGTCTTGCAGCTTAGCACTGAAAACCCAGGGGAGGAATCCTGCTTTGTCCAACCTCTGCTTGGTATGGTGACCTACACTCAACAACCTTAGTGTGAAATAACACCCCAGTGTAGCCAGCATCACTCTGGGTGAACACAGCAGGGACTGAGCAGATTCTGATTTAGCTCCTCCTTGGTGTTTAATCACAACCCTTCCTCTCTGAAAAGCCCTTCTGCCATCCCTAGTGGGGACTCATTAAGGGATGTCTTTGCAAACAGAATTTTTGTATTGCAGCCAGATTTAAACCTCCCTATTTTTTAATTATTTTTTTTTTATTCCCTCGCATCTGCTTATGAGCTGGAACCAAGAGTAAACCTGTTCCCAATTAAAAACACACCAGTGCCCTCCTATGTGAGAAGTGTGCACTGCTGGCTGCACAGGGGAACCTCCTGCAAGATTTCATGAGGTCTTCTGTCTCAGCATGGCCTGGCTGTTCAGGCTTCTGCCCCTTACATTCCCCTTCCTCTTCTATTTTGAAATGAGAAGAGTTTATTTCTGTGCTCACTGCAAAGGTGAATTCTAACAGGAAAGATCTGAACTCTAGGATTTAACTTTGGGAAGCTCTTCATCAACAGCCATGGGATCCACTGCTTTGCTGTGGTTGGGTGGTAGATGTTTTCTTGTCCCCTCTCTGACTATATCTCTTGCAACTGCACAGAAACAAGACAGAAAAAATGGTTGTTCTAGATATCATAGAATAATTCAGGTTGGAAAAGACTCTTGGGATCATCAAGTCCAACCATTAGCCCTACTCTACAAAGTTCACCCCTAAACCATGTCCCTCAAAACTGCATCCAAATGCCCCTTAAACACATCCAAGGATGGTGACTCAACCCCCTCCCTGGGCAGCCTGTGCCAGGCTCTGGCTACTCTTTCAGGGAAATTTTTTTTCCCTGATGTCCAGTCTACCCCTCCCCTCGTGCAGCTGGAATCCATCCCCTCTTGTTCTATCACTAATGACCTGTGAGTAGAGACCAGCACCAGCCTCTCTACAGTGACCTTTCAGAGTGATGAGGTCTCCCCTCAGCCTCCTCTTCCTCACACTAGACAATTCTGGGTTAGTTGGTTGTTTTTTGTGGGCTCATAAAACCAGCTTTCACTCATCAGGGTTCTTCCTCCCTTCCTCTGTGAGCCCATGTCCCTGTGCAGAACATGCTGCTGCTGCAGAGGTCTCAACCACAGGGGAGGGTAGGAAATGAGTGTACAAACCCCAGCGGTACCACGGCGCCCGCCAGCAGTGCCACAAGCAGACAGAGCTCCCTGCCCAGCTTGTCTCACCAGCAAACCCCACTGGGACGGGGTTACATTACTGCTGGAAGGCTCTGGTTTGGCTTCTGCAGCCACCCCTGCCAAAGGGTTGGCTGAGTGGCACTGTAGAATTTGAGCAGTAGGTTTGGTGGCTGCAAGATGATGCCTCGTCCATGCTCTCTGTTGTTTTACAGCTCTCGTAAGGAAGGAGAAGTACACAGGAGGGGAATGAAAAAACAAATCAATTGGTTTCATTTAATATAGTGGAGTTTCTCAAAACCCAGTCAGACCACAAAGTGGATCAGTTGCTTCTGCTTCTTGGCAAACACTAAATCCAATCCTGTTCTATCCCCTCAGCACCCAAATTCCCTCTGTTAACAAATTATTGCTTATCAAAGAGAGTTCCCTGCACTAAGCACACACGTGCCTACAAAATCATTTTTTGTCCAGCATCTAGAGAGACAACATTTCTCTTTTTTTACTTATGATTACAAAATTTCATGCCCCTCCAGCAGTCTTTGGCTCAGCTCAGGAAGCCCCTTGTGTCAGCTGTAGGGAGTAGAGTGAGTCTGATTAAATGGCACATGATCTAATGGACCAAGAAGCCTCTTCTACCAGTAAATTGTGAGTTCAGATCCATGCTGTGCCAGTACAGGACTACTGGGCAGCCACTAGGAAGGAGTGAGTGGGTTCAGTCTAGCCTGCAAAGAGCAAACGTGGGGTTTTTTTGCTTGCTGGTGGCCTTGGCAAAGCCACCCTGTTTTGAATGGGCTGCAAGAGGTGCATTATGTCAGTGTTCTCACAAGGGGCCCTTCCAGGCCTAGAAGGAGCTTTGTGACAGGGGGAAAGCAAAAGACATCCGTGCCCTGAGCCAGCAGGACACAACCTCGGGATCCCCTGATGGGTCAGATCACCAGTTGGCAAATGCTGAGCCCTGCTCTTGGGGATCATGCTCACTGTGATCTGGGGGGGTGGTCAGTCCTCCAGGAAGCAGAGAGGGGTCTGAAGCACCATCGTGTTCAGCGCAGTCTTCAGGCCTGGAGAGTGCTCAGCTCATTGCAGGATGAGGCCCAATACCCACCCTGGAGTCTGACCTAGGATGCAATTCCCAGCTCTGCGATGTCCCAGCCCTCTGTGGGTTGGGCTCAGATGGAACATTGCTGGAACGTTGTCTTTGTTGGTTTAATTTTCTAATAACATATTTCACCGAGCAATGCAGCCAGACTGGAGCCATAACCCAGAGCAGCAGTTGGCATGAAAAACTCTACTGTATTTCTGACACTGGGGTCTTTTATAGCCAGGGTACGATGGTTTCAGCACCACTGCAATTGCAACCCAGTATTAAATATCCCAATTAGTGCAATTCACAGTTATCGACAACGCTGTTTTCTTTCCAACATTCCCCAAGGACAAGAAAATGTTCTGTGTGAATCTGAAAGCTTCAGAAAGAGTTCATCAGGAGGATGCTGCAGTGCTCAATAGATGGATGATGTGGGGCTGGGCAGAGGTAACACATTCAGTTTCCTAGGCAGCCAAGGTAAAATAGACCCCACAGCACTAAGCCACCACCTAAGAGGGGCATCTCTGTAGTAAGAGGTGTAGTAGCAAATGGAATTTGCTTGAAAAGAGCAGAGCTGAGAAATGAGCAGGCAGGAGGGGAATACATTTGCCCAGCAGAAGTCTGTCTTGTTCAGCATCTGCACAAGCCTCCAGACACGGGCATTTTTTTTTGTCTGGAAACGAGAAGGAGAGAGCTTTGAAAGGTAGTCTTTGTAGTCACAAAGTGTTCAAGGGCAAAGCACAATAATATGAAAACAGTTTCTCCAGTTTAGACTGTAAATCCAGGTGTGTTTCTGGCTGTGCTCTTGGAGGCTGTAGTCCCTCCCAAACCTGTGCTACCTTCTTCAGCTTGTGACTGTCACCTGATGCAGCTACAGGAAAATTCTGTTTGCCCAAACCCATTTCACTAGTTTGCTGTAGATTTGCCCAGCAAAAAAAAAAAGGGAGGGGGTGTGTGGAAATAAGAATTCCTTGCATTTCTTTACCTCTAAGCTGGCTACCTGATGTCCTTCACAAATAAGGACATGATCCTCTAAATGCAGATGAGTGCACTTGATATTAAGCACTCCCTGCAGAGGAATCCAGGATTGACATCTGCAGGATTGATCCCAGGGATCAATGATTACTAAATGATTGTTCTATCCCAATTTATGCCTTTAAATGTTTGTATTTTCTGGTTGGTTTGGTGTTTTATTGTTTCCTCCACTTTCACTCCCTTGTTTTCTAAAGCCAGAGGGAAACCCCAGAGCTGCAGAAAGCTGCTGGATTTCAAGAGTTAAAAAATTATAGTAAAAAAAATAAGTAAATCATAAAGGCCTGTAAAATAAACATCAGTGTTACTGATCCAGTTGTTTATGACTCTCTCTGACAACAGCCAAGTGAAATTAGTGTTTGATGCCTGGGAAGCCATGGAAAGCCACAGGCCTCACGTGGAAGGGGAAGCAGTGAAGTAAACACTCTGATTGCATGGAAGAGGCTGCCTGCTTGCTTGGGAAGAGCTCAGGTTGGTTTCAGTCAGGAGAAGAAAGGACACGTTCTAAATGATTCAAGGAATGGGGGCACAGAGACGCTTTGAGACCTCAGTGCTTGAAGAGAGATGCCACAGCAGCCTGAGGCCAGGGCAGGACCCTGGAAATATGGCTCAGGGCTTTTGTTTTGCTCCCAACTGGCAATGTCAGCAGGTTCCTTGTGGTCTGTTACCTTGGTTTGGGAGTCTGAGCTGATTAGCTGGAGTCCAGCATCATGCTGATGTGGTTAGAACATCTTACTGAGATACCTGCCTTGTGGAGCAGGAAACTAAGCTTAGATCTGAGGTGTGATGTGTAGTTGTCATCTCAGTCTCCCTGTGCCCCAGCTCCCCTCTGAAATTACTCCATAGCACTAAACTTTTTAGTAATTCTGGGAGGAGTGGTCAACCCTGGGAAGTTCTCTGGTAATGGGAATCCCCTGGTAATCAATGGGAGTCACATTTAGTAGCTGAGCTAAATGGAAGCAGGTCCCTTCATCTCCCAGTGTTCATAGACCTGGCCTAGCACTTCTAATCTACCAGCTTCTCAACTTTCCAACTAGCTTGGTACCTGCTTAGTAATACCTCTGGACCTGTCTCTTTTTCCTTGACTCTGAATAATCCCATTCACTGCTGACTTGGTCTCTTACAATTCCCCAGTCAAGGAATCTGTAGCCATTTCCAACCTCCTGCTGGTGCCTGTTCTTTTGTGAGGGGCCCTTCAAAACAGCAGTTCCCGTGCCATGAAGACATCCCTGGTCAATACAAACCTTATCCTGAACGTGGAAGGGGAATGCAGTGGGAGGAAAGGGAATTAGGGCCTTTGATCTCTTATTTCATCTGGAAGGCATTGAGAGCCAAATGCTTTTGAATAAACAAGCTGTCAGAGGTAGGGAGTGAACAGATCCACATGGATTGGGTGGGGTGTTCTCTGCACGAGCTGATGTGGAGCTGATGTAAGGCAAGTGATGGGATGTTTCCCAAGCATCCCCTGCCTGGTGATGTAATCTCTCATTTGTCATGTGCCCTGGCTAAGGCTGATCTCTAGGCATGCCAAGGATGAGTGGAGGCAGACTTGCTGTCAGTCCTTGGATAATTAACATCGGGAGAGACCTCTGGAGGTCTCTAGTCTCAACCTACTACTCAAATTGGGGTCAGCTTTGGGGGCAGACCAGGTTACTCAGGGCTTCATCCAGTTGGGTTTTGAAAACTTCCATAGCTGTAGTCTGCACAAGCTCTCTGGGTAAAGTGTTCCACTAATTGACTGTTTGCACGATGAAAAAATAATTCCTTTTAATCCAGTTTGAACCTCTCATTTCAACGTGCCCATTGTCTCTTGTCTTCCTGCCATGCACCACTGGGAAGAGCCTGGATCTATTGTCTTGCTGACTTCTCACAGCTATTGTAAGCTTGTTATTAGCACTCCTGCAACTTTGATTCTCCAGGCTAAACAAACCCAGCTCCCTGGGCCCTTGACCATATTGCTTCTCAGTAGCTCGAAGTCAGCTGTGTAGCTCAGTTGGAACCACTGCCTGGTGATCAGGTCCCCAGTTGGGATGGGAGGCACTGGCTTCACCTTAGGCACTTCCACAGCCTCCTACCCATCACCCTAGAGCAACTCCCTGGGCTAAACGTGGCTCTGGGACTTTTGTGGTTGTTCCAAAAGCAAACGGAACAAAGAGATGTTGCTGCTGCACTGATGAGGATAAAGTTCCTCTTATCACAACAGGAATTAAAATCAAGGTCCTTTTATCCCTTCAAGTTCCTCCTTTTCCTCTCAGTCTTTCCCCAAAGAGGCATCTGCCACTTCTTTAGTGACCCCAGTGCTTAGGACAACTGGGACAGGACACTCTTGCCTAGTGGCCTGTTCCACCCAGTTGCAATATTTATGTATTTCTTGCTGTGTCTTGTTCTTTGGGACCCTGAAGCTTCCTGATCACTGCATTTCATTTGTCTCAGGTTTTAGAATTTATTTCGGTGACTCCAGTCCTGATGTCTGAGACTGGCTGAAAATAGTAACTCAGCCTGATCTTATCTGCAGCTATTAGAGACTTCAATTATATCCTCCCGGGACTATCTGTTACTCCTAAGAAATTAGATCTTGGTTATTGTTTTCTTACCCCTCTCCCTGTCCTCATAAACCTTCCAGCTATGGGTTTTGCTTTGATGAAGGTTTTCAGGAGCCAGACTGGACTTTTGGAACATGTAAAATAACCAAGCATTTCCCTAAGTCCAGCCATGCCTGGATTTACCTCACAATGCCCAGAGAGGAGGAACAGTCATTATCAAGGTACTGAGGGGGAAACTGAGGCACAGACTAGCTTCATTTAAAGAATTATTTCCACTAGGTTCTGTTGGAATAATGGTGATTATCACCACCAACAGCCTTTCTCCCTTTCACCAGTGCCTCTTGCTAGGCACCTTCTGCCATTCAGTCATGTCTCCTTGAGGGAATCTCTCCTCTCTGTCTCTCTCCAGCTTCCCAGTGCCATGGTGAGCCATCCACTGCTCTCTGCTGCAGGGCAAGAAGCAGCAGCAGAGTCACCCATCACCAGCAAAAACTTTGCAGAACAGTATTTGAGAAGGCAGGTCAGAGAAGAAAGATTAAAACCCCACCAAACATCTTACATGCCAGGAGTCCCTACGAAACTGGGGATTAGGAATGGTAAAAACTAAAATATCAGAATAGCTGTAGCTTTTCTAATGTCTTCTGCACAGCACCTTACATTTGGGAAAAATCCTTGTATGGCTGAAGATTCCCCTAATGTTCTTTGCAACCAAACTCAGCAGAATCTGTTTCTAGGAAAGGACACAGTGTGGCATTGACCCAGAAGCCCCTTGCTAGGGACTCGAGAGACTTGCTGCAAATTAAGGGAGAGACAGCTGAGAAAATTCCCCAGACAAGTGTGCAGTGTGTAAATACCAAAGGAACTACAAAAGATACTGAAATTAATCTAAGTCTGAGTTGGCTCCTGGCCTCCTTGATCTTAGCAAAGCCTCGGATTCAGGCCTGGAGCTCAGCATGGCACATTGATAGGGATGGTTTTCCAGTGTGAGGAACACTTGTTTTATTGAGGTCAAGGCATGGAAAGAAAGACAAATATATTAGACAAGATAAGATCAAGAAGATTGGACCCAAAAGTCTAGTTCTTAGCACCTCAATTGCTGGTATGTTTGCAATCAAGATCTACTATCTCTGGCTCGAGTCCTTCCCTAAAGTAAATATATAAAGTAAATATTTGTAACTCTTGTGGCAAGGATCTGTTCTGGATAAATGTTTTTGCAGTGTCTTGTGCTATGATGCTTCAAAGCCAACTGGAGCCCTTTGGCACAACCCCAAATCAACTGATCACTGGCAACAACAACCATCTTGTCCTTTATTTAAAAAAAACCAACAGAACAGTGTTATTAATTTCCCACTCCCCTCTTTTGCTTATGCACAGTGCACTTTGCACTAGAGGCTCTTTGTTTGGGACTCCTCTACTTGTCTGGCACTTTGCATTTCAATATTGCACAGCAGCCTGCTGCCTGGAAAACAAACAGATGCTGTAACAGGACTTGCATTCCTTGAATCTTGGCTGTCAAGCAAAGAAGGGAATGACCTGGACCACCAGAAGGTGGGGCTTGTGGCCTTAAACGACTAGATGCCCTTTAGCCTCTCTGCCAACTTGCTAAAGCAGGAGGCTGTGCCAGGCAGAGGAATCAGGGCCAGAGTGATCATCAGATAGTGGGCAGCAGGGGGTGGATGAGCAGGCTTGTGGCTTTTGGAGTTTTCATCAAAACATGAATCAGTGTCTCGATTTTTCCACATATTTTTCCATGTTTGCTTTGAAACCGATAACAAGAAGAAAAAAAAAAAAAAAGAAAGAAGAGACGAGGTGGAAAGAGTGGCGGAGGTTGGGTTTTTTTGAAATGTTTGGCCCCAGGGTCAAAAGGCAGGAGGCTGGGAGAGT
>JANHGL010021750.1:0-17873 GCA_024611195.1 Ceyx melanurus | reverse complement strand
GGCCGCGGCGTACGGGCTCAAAATCCTCTATCCCATCATCCGCAGGCGCATGAAGCGGGCGGGCTGCAAAGGCGGCTCGCAGGATGCCGGCCGGGCTGGACCGCACTGCACCGGCGGCCGGGGCAGACCCTCCCCCGCCGTGGACGCGGAATTTTTCAAGCAGCTGCTGGAACTTCGCAAGCTGTTCTTCCCAAAGCTGGTGAGCACCGAGCTGGGCTTGCTCTGTCTCCACTCGGTCGCTCTGGTTTCCAGGACCTTCCTCTCCATCTATGTGGCCGCCCTTGACGGGAAGATTGTGAAAAGCATCGTGGAAAAAAAGCCCAGGAGCTTTGTCTTCAAGCTAATCAAATGGCTGATGATTGCAATCCCGGCCACTTTTGTGAACAGCACGATACGGTACCTGGAGTGCAAACTGGCCCTCGCCTTCCGTACGCGCCTGGTCACTCACGCCTACGAGACCTACTTTGCCAACCAGACTTACTACAGAGTGATCAGCATGGATGGGCGGCTGGCCAACCCTGACCAGTCCCTCACTGAGGACATCATGATGTTCTCGCAGTCTGTGGCACATCTCTACTCCAACCTCACCAAGCCCATCCTGGACGTCGTGCTCACCTCCTACACCCTGATCCGCACGGCGCGCTCCCGGGGGGCTAACCCCATCGGGCCCACGCTCCTGGCTGGGCTCGTCGTCTATGCCACGGCCCGTGTGCTCAAAGCCTGCTCGCCCAAGTTCGGCAAGCTGGTGGCTGAGGAGGCTCACAAGAAGGGCTATCTGCGCTTCGTCCATTCACGCATCATTGCCAACGTGGAAGAGATCGCCTTTTACCGAGGGCACAAGGTAAGGAGGAGAGCTAGCAGAGGATGTGTGAGGATCGCTCGGCTGTGCCAGAGCTGACCCGGGCTTCCCCTGCAGCTCTCCCTCAGCACTTTGTGTCCCTCTGACATTTAAACCTGTTTACAGCTCTCGCTTCCCGCTTAGGAAAGTGCTGTCTCAGAGGGGAGCGAGCTGTAGTTCCCTTGTGCTCTGACCGTGTTCCTGTTTTGCAGCTGGATCCTATGCTTTTCTAGAAAGCTAATCTGTTACTGCTTTTCCCCACCCAGTACATTCCGCTTCACTTTTCCTGGCTTTTTTTTTTTTCTTCCACCCACGTTTATGATCTACCAGTTTGAATGCTGCAGAAATAGCAACCAGGGCACGATGGAAAGTGTAGGGGGAAACTATGATAGCACAGAGAGTACTACAACCTTTGACACTCTTTTACATAGCTAAACAAAGATGTAGTCATCAGAGTCTTAAAATAGCTTAAGTACAGTTCTTCAGCAGTCACAGTTACATAAACTAATGGCTTGTTTTAAAGCCACGTTGTTAAGGAACTTAGTATTTTTACTAGAAGTGAGTTTTGTCTAACATCCTTCAGACGTGCTTGGGGAAAAAAAAATTGTTTTATGTGAGGTGAAAATGAAAGCTGGAAACCAGCCTGAAGTCTTTTTTTCAGTGCTACTCTTTCAGTCCGAGAAATGGTTATATAATGTAAATGGTTTATTTTGGTAGGAGCAATCATTCACAAAAGCTGCTTTAGTTTTTTAGTTTAGTTTTTTATGTTTTAAGTGCATGTAAGTTCAGTTGGTTTTGGTTTTTTTTTTCAGTTCTTACATATATACTGGCTTGAACTGAATGCCTTGTACCATACAGACTTGCAACGGTTTTTGACTTGTTAAACCTCTTGGGATAGTTCTCTCTTCCTCCAGTCCGCTTACAAAAACAAGCAGCGGTACATTTCATGGATCAGCTCTGCAACTTAAGAGTCACTGGAGATAATTGTTCCCCAAACGCTTTCTCAAGTGAGGACTTCCAGTTGCTGTGAAACACTACAGCTGCAGCTTTATTAAAAGGATGTGGAATCAGTCTTATTGGTTATTAGAATCAGCCGTTGTGACTGCCTTGTATATAGTCCTTGTATAAAAGATCTTTAAATTTGAGCTGAAAAGCTGTCAGTGTGCTGTCAGGGGATGATGGAGTGAGTAAGAACCAGGTCCGTGGATTCCTTAGGGCTGCTTAGTGCTGTGAGACTGCAGCACTGTGAAAATAAAGTGCCACGCAGCAGATGTGGCTCAGAAGTCACAGCTCTCAGTACCTCATTATTTCATTCCCATATGTGAGTGTATCCAGTATAACGTGTATCTTTGTTGCATTGTATTAATATTTTATGTTTTTAACTGTAGGTAGAAATGAAGCAACTGCAAAAAAGCTACAAGGCTTTGGCAGATCAAATGAATCTCATTTTATCCAAACGTTTATGGTACATCATGATAGAGCAGTTCCTGATGAAGTATGTCTGGAGTAGCTGTGGTATGGTTATGGTTGCTGTGCCCATCATCACTGCAACAGGATTTGCAGATGGAGGTAAAACCATTTTTAACTTAATTTCTAAACGTTTAAAGTTATGTCCTCAAAAGACTGACATTCCCTGAATGCTGTTCATATTTATTTATTATTCACACACTTTATTACAATGTCTGTATCTTGTATCTTATGCACAACTTTTAAGCATAGCAAGACAGCTGAGGAAAAAGCAATGGAAGACATCCAACTTTGAACATAAGCCTGATAAACATAATGAATTCAGGACTTAGAGGATCTTTGTCACATAAGGTTATAGTGATAACTGCAGTCCTTTTTCACTAGCCACCGTTGGGATGTCAAACTGATTTTTTTACAACATCTCCTGCAACTTGAAAAAATGTTGCTATTTACTTTCCTAGAGTGCTTATCTCCTTCTTCCATAAATCACAGATGAATTACAGTAATTATTCTCTTATGTGTTGACCTGGTAGGAACCACTGTTTTTCCCTGACTCCTCGGGAGAAGAGAAGGTGAAATTCAGAAATTCTGATTCCAGGCTTGAATGGTACCATTTTTGACATCCTGAAATGAGTTTTGTCATTGAAGATGCTATTAAAAAAAAGACAGAGCAGAAATAAATTTAATTAAGGAGGGGTAGTGAAAGACAAGTGTGGAAGTTTCTCTCAGTAGGGTTCCTTATGTGCAGCTAGAACCACGGAATATATTACAAGTTCTATAGAATTCTTCAAGCATACATCCTAAAATGTCTGTGGAAGGGTCAGTTCTCAGTTGGGTACATTTAATCAGGAATGAGTGAATTCTTCACCGTGCAGGTCTTGGTCGTTATATTCCAAATCAGGGCAGTCCAGCTGGACAAACTTGGTTTGACCTGTTGCATGACTTTGTGCAACCCCCACATGCTTTAGTTTCCTTGCAGGGGTGTTGGTACGTGGCTGGGTGTTCAGCTGCTGAGCTGCTGCACATTACATGGCCCAGGAGGGCACTATATCTGGTCCCTGACTGACATCTTGGTATCAGCTTCAAAAATAACAGGAGGTCCCATTCCAGACAGGGTGTTTGTACAAAGCCGTATCACCTCACAGTGAAGGTTATTAGCACAACAGAAATAGTAATCAGTCTTTCTGCTAAGATGGGAATGAGTACAGTCAAGAAAAAGATAATTAACCATTTTAAATATCTCCTTGGTATTACAGCATAAAAAGACTCCTATTCATGCTAAACTGAAGAAAACTCTTGTTACTCATGAGTTTTCTTTTGATAAATACTTCTCACATGTGGGAGAAAAGGAAGACCCAGTGATGGCTTATGTTGCAAAGAATATTTGCCACCAGCAACCTAAACTGTTAAATCATGGGGCTTACTAATGGAGACCTGAGGCATATCATAATGATGGATCACAAACATAATACTGACAAATCAACAGGGTCAAGACCAGTTTAAAGCGTAACAGGTATTCAGAGAATCAAGCAAACCTGAACTTAACCATTGACTTGCCTGGGAAAACAATGCTTTGTGCCTCAACAGGTCAGAAGCAAGTTTGGTCATATCTGAAGAGAGAAATTATTACTTTTGGAGAAATCACCAGAATCAGGGATATGGACAAAACTGGTACTATGACCAGACTTGACACTAAAGGTGTAAAGCAGTAGATTTTGTACACTTCAGGGGAGAAAAAAAAAAAAAGGTAAAAAAAAAAATCCTGCCATAAAAATACTTTTTTTATGACAGTGATATTTTTCATGGTAATTTGCTAATTCTGTTTCTTCTTTCAGTAAAATGACCCAGCAAAGCCAAGATTCCCATTCAATAACATTTCTCATTCTTTTTGTTTTAAACCATTGGTATTCCAAAGGTCATGTCTCCCATCAATTTGTGGAAAGTAACTATTTTTGGAAGCAAGAATGATTTATCTAGATACAGTGAACACTTATCTTTGTTTATAAAACAAGTATGACTATCAGTTACATAAATGAAGATGAAAAGGGAAATGTTAGGTTCAGCATGAAAGGGAGACAGTCTTGTCTGCCCCATTCCAACACACCACTTCTTCAGGCACAGGAGGGCAGCCATACGAAAAATATTTTGCACGAAGAATTCAGGAAGAGTAATCTTGGTGGGTTAGACATTTAAAATAAGAGCTTGTATATTGGAACAGCAAAATGTTATCGTCTCTAAGATTTTAATTTTTCAAATACTCCTAAATGAGCAATGCAGTGGTTTGTAGAGAGGTGAGCTAGCCTGGGTGCTGGAAGCAGCTGCAGGAATGCTGCATTAGTGGAGCTAAACCACACCTGATTCCTAAGGGATGTCATTGTGGTGGTTCTACCTAGCAGGGGCTCTATGAGCTGCAGTCCCACTAAGAGCATCAATAATTGGTCCTCCAAGAAGAAAAAAAATGACCATTTAGTATTTGCTAATGAATTAACTGAATTCTCCCCACACCCTATGTTAATTCTTCTGGGAGTGGAAACGACTTTTTAAAATAAGTGAGAACTACATGAGCAAGAATTTTGTACTGTCTCCCACTGCAAAGGTTTTTATGTCTTTTTTTTTTTTTTAATTAATAAAAAAGCATGCCTGTCATTGTGTCTCAGGTGGTTGGATTTCATGCAGCTAGTTAACAGTGTACTGGTATATGATTTAAGCTAAAAAATTTGAACATGTATCTCAAAATTGTTATAAAAAACGTCCAAGGCCAGAAACAGTAATGTATCAATGATGTGTATGTACACATGCAAAACTATGATGCAAGAATTAAAAAAAAAAAAAGTACTTTAGTGATTCAGATGGGATTATGGCTGTGTAAATGAAAACAACATATATATTTAACTGATGAAGACAGAAAGATACCTATAGCTCTGCTATATTGCATGTAGATTTCTAGATGTTAGATTTCTAGAACTTGATCTTTGGCAGGGAGATGAGACAGTTGCTCACCAAGTTAAAATATACTGTTTGATATTCTCTTGCATTGCTGGCCTTACCCCATAAAACTCACAGTCACATTGCACTTGCAGAGAACTCCTCCTAGGTGTTTTCTTGGTCACCATCACTGTGCAAACACTGCAGAGGATGTTAATAACAATTGCTGAGACAGGAGTTGCCACACTGGATCCAGCTTTAACCCTGCCTAGCCTGATGCCTCACAGCAGCTTAGCTTGAAAACAAATCTTCCAAAAACTTCACAAATTTAAAAAAAAAAAATATCCAGACCCTATTCTGCAAAGCACTTAATTTTATGTGTCTTTATATATTATGTATGTGATGCAGAAAATCCTTGAGACCTTTAATTCTTAACCTTGTATGTGAAAAGTTTGTAAGAGTGGTTTACACACAGTGTTTTTTGTAGATGCAACACTGACACAACCTTCAATCTTAAAGTATTTAGCCACTTTTTAAATTTTAATTCCTTCAAGTAGCAAACCTTGCAAGTTGATTATGCTGTACAAATCACATGGTAGCAAGTGTATATCTAGATATGTTAAAATATATTTACTTCTCACATATCTTCTGTAATTTCTACTCCTGTTTTCTCCTTGGCTGATGCTGCTGACATGTTCTTATGAGACAACTCCTTTCTCTGGAGCAAAAGTTTTCTTGCAATGTCATGAACAAAGCATCACAAGTTTTTCTGGGGTCAGATGAAGAGAGAAAATGTGTTGTGAAAGAGAGGTATTCTACTTAAACCTTGACTTTAATAATAAAAGAGCTTATTGCTTTCTTATAGAAATATAATAATGTTGCCAAATTTCCATCAATATGAGTTTTTCCTTTTACATGAAGTCAGTAAATAAGTAAGGATGAAAATGAATAATTGCAAAAGAAGTAAAAAATATACTAAAAATCTGCTTCAGATCATTGCCTAGGGTTCAGGGTTTTTTTTAATTTTGAAAAATGCAAGTTAAATAATGATTTATTAAAAGGTATATTATCTAGGTAGACAAATAGTATAGAAGTGTAGGCTGTTCTGCATAAGAAGATGAAATACATATACTCCCACTTAGTCTTTGTCACTGAGCTATCTGTGCTAGTTACATTCACCAGTTCTTTTTGGAAGCTTGTCTTTGTGCAGTTAATTTTTTCTTAATTTAAAAGCTACTCTGTAATGGCTCAAAGTCTAATCATAATTTAATTTGTAGACCTAATTTTCAGAAGAATATTTTAACAGAAAACTTTTTTATACTTTTAGAATTGGAAGATGGCCAGAAACAGGCCATGGTTAGTGAAAGAACAGAAGCTTTTACCACGTCACGAAACTTGCTGATCTCTGGAGCAGATGCTATTGAAAGGATCATGTCTTCATACAAAGAGGTACAGTACATCTGTCATTCAGGAGACAGGAAAACAAGTAAAACAGAATTTACATTTAACATCAAACGTGAAAAAGAAAGAAAGGTGCCGTTTCTAAAGGCAGATTCTACTGCAGCCAAGTCCGTGGAGATCTTTGAACTGATAGTTTGATCTTCAGGGTTAACTCCGTGATGAGTCTAAAGTGCATAGCTGCCAGGATGGTGCAACAGATAAATGTCATTGATGGCACCTGTGTTCAGGTGGCATCAGAGAGCAATAGAAGTTCCATTCCTGGAATGCGAATGATAAAGGTTCAAATTCCTTCTCTTTTTGGAGCACAGATCTGAGTTCAGGCTGTCTGCCTCCAGTGCACTGGGACTCTGCTGTTAGAAGTGTCACAGAATCAGAGTATTTTGGGGTGGAAGGGATGTTTAAAGGTCAGCTAGTCCAACCCCCCTGCAGCCATCGGGGACATCTTTAATTAGATCAGCTTGTCAGAGCCCAACCTGACCCTGAATGTTTCCAGGGATGGGGCACCTACCAACTCTGGGCAACCTGTGCCAGCCATGTTTTGTATGAAACCCAAAGAAAATGGAATACTTCTAATTAGTTCTTCTATTGGACTGTGATTGTCATCTGTGATCCTTTACTGCTCCCTGTTTGGCTTCTGCTCAAAAGATACTGCCAGATAACCTGTTATACACTGATGTAATTTCTGTTTAATTTTCAACATTTAAGTAATTTCTATAATGTACACGGGGACTTAGAGACATCATGGGTTTATTTTTTGGAAACAAAAATACCCACAAAGTAGTAGGAACCACTGAACAAACTCGTTTATAACATGGTGAGATTTTAATCCAGACAGCATGAGATCAAAGAGCAGTTCTATTAATTTCCATCTTAGTTTTCCATTTATAATTCTCTTCAAGAGATATGATGGCACTTGAACCAGGTTGTCATTCCCATTTCATGATTCAGGCAGTTTCCAAAGGACAGTGAACTTCAATCCAGTTCAAGTGGCAGTGAAGTTGTAGTTCTTGCCCCCCTAATCCATCCGAGTGGACTCCTTCCTGTCAGTGTATTTCAGCATGCAGATGAGGTGGGCTCAACTTTTCTTTGCAGGGCAGCAGTTTCTATGATAGCATTTATTGTTTGACAAAGCAAGTTTGTAGGGTCATGGTTTAGAAAGTTAGTACAAGTTATATTTCTTCTGTGGCAGAGTTGGCACGGGTTTTGTTAATGACATGGAGGATTCCCTCCATCCAGTGGCACTGCTGATGCAGTCGAGAGCTCGCTCCTGGCACAAGCTCCCTCTGAAACTGCTTAGAAAGACTGCCGTGTGGAGAATGATGTCCCAGCTGCTGCTGACTGCCTCAGGTGTTGCTAGTCCAGTACCTCGCATAGTGTAAAAAAAAGTACAGCTGATGGAGTTCAACTGCTGAGTGATTGCCTTTTTAAACTGAGCTTTTGAAGCTGTAAACCTCTTGTGGAGCGATGATCATGTGGCCAGAACTCCTGCTCCCTTCAGGGGCTGGCACAAATAGTGACATTTATAGAGGATTTTATATTGCAGTTACGTTTGCTGTAGCAGGCAAGCTCAATCATGGGGTTTATGTGATAGATTATTTTATATTCTTGAACTTATTTTCTTGCTATTCTTGTCTTGCTCTCTGCATGTAGTATAAAAAACCATCTTTTTAAACCATCTAATAATACATTTATAATAAGATGCCTGGCTTTAATATTTTTGCTGCCAGTAGATGGAGGCAGTTATTTGGGGAGCTCTAGGTGGTGTTATTTCCTATGAATAGGAAGTTATCAGGTCCAGAGATCTGTTTTTCTGTCTTCACCAGGAGGAAATTGTGACCAAAGAATAAAGCTTTTTAAGAGACCTCACCATGTTAAAAATACCTCTTACAACTAAAAGTCTCAGATTTAGCTCTGGTACTCCAGCATACAACTGACAGAAGAATAATTCTTTTTTTTCGTACTGTACATTAGGATGCCTTGTTGCTGCCTGGTGTACTCAGAAAAGCACACTTCTCCCAAAGTATGTTTCAGGACTATAGGGAAGTAAACACAAATAATTATAGAAGCTGGTTTTTCTCAGTTCTTTGGATTGTTATTTTGCTGGCACATGCAGAGTTTTTGCTTTTCTCTTGTATGGTAGGCTCTCTATTTTCAAACATGCTAATAGCTATACTTTACTGGTTGAGGACTCTACCAATCTGTGAAAAGAGCAGTCCCTGCAAACCTCCTCATTTACTGGAGCTATCAAAGCTTGCCCTGGCTGGTGGGGGCTCTGGGTGGCACCCAGATGCTCACCACAGCATCTCAAGTAGGTAAAATTGATAGTTGTCAAAAGATGCATCATTGATCATTCCAGACTAGCATTTGAGAAGCACTGCCTCAAAATACTTGGGAAGGCTTTTTGCTAATTTTTGGCCAGCCGTTTCACATACAGAATTTGTGGAGTGTAACTGAAATGAGTGTTGTTTCTCAGGTTACTGAGCTAGCAGGCTACACTGCCCGCGTCCACAACATGTTTGCAGTCTTTGATGAGGTGAAAAGAGGCATCTACAAAAGAACTGCTGTTATTCAAGGGTCTGAAAACAACAGCAAGAATGAAGGAGAATTGCATATCGATGGGCCCTTAGAAATCAAAGGTAACTAATTAATATTTGTATGTATTTCCCTGTGTGTGGGGCTAGTGCAGTGGGAAAGGAGGTGAACAGAATTTTTGTTTCTGCCACAAATCAACCTCTCAGCCTTAATTACCCCAGAGACTGCATCAACTTCCATCTTAACCTCAGGCTGTTCTGTAACTCTGTGCTTATGCAGTGCTTTTCTAATACACAGTCAGTCAAATGTTTTCTGTAAATCTTTCAATGAAAAAGGCATTTCACCTGTACTGCTACTGATGGTGGTGACAGTATTATTCTTACATGGACAGTGCCTGCTTTCCTCAGACAATTTTCTTCAGAAAACAGACACTGTAATGTTTCATCTTCAAACACAGCATTACTTTGGAGTAGGAGGGAAGGACAGATTGGTTCAGTAGCTTTTGAAGAAAATACAACTGTGTCTTCAGCAACCAAAGAATCAGCCTATGCTCATTTTTCCAGTGGAATTTTCAACTGAAAATGGGCTGACAACTTTGCCCTTCCCCTCAGTTCCCATATGATGGAATCAGTCCGTGCCTTATCCCTTCTGTCCCTATCCTGTATCTTTCTGGTGCTGCTTTTTTCCTGTCTCTACGGTCGCCTAAGCATTTTCTGTGTGCATCTGTTTCTTAGCATGCCCCGTTTTGTGCCCCCTTTCTCTTTCTCTTGCATCCACCTTCTCTCTGAGGTCTCATAGAACTTGGGAACACTTGACTGACATTCTTCAGTGGCACTATCAAAATGAATGTCTTCCTGAATGGCACTATCGAAACAGGATGCAATGATACAACTTGAAGACTACAGTGACTTTTAACTTCAAATATCTCAGTGTATAGTTTACTATTTAAGAAGAATATTTGAAAGCTGCTTTTGTTTTCTACCTCTGAAAAAGCAATCTCCTTACTTCCTTACACTTCCCACTCTTTTATGCTAACAATTGAAAAGCCAAATATTCTACTAAAGAAAATTGTTTTGGATCTTTTTCGTTTAATGCAATTATTTTTTCTTGAGGTATGTTATAGAACACAAGAAAAATATTTTATCACACCCAGGATGAATTTTGAAGGCTATTTTTGACACTAAACCGAAATTAAATGTATGCTAACTGGCAAAAATAACACAGTTGCATATGGGAGCTTTGTTTGGCTATTACTTTTCCATATTGGCAGATGTATTCACTGATAGGCTCTAGAAGAGAATTTGCTACTGTGATCATACATTTCATTGCTTAGTAGAAAGCTGACTAAGCTAATAACAATTTTGAAATGGGATATATGGGGCAAGGTGCCTGTCTAGGACTCCTTGACATATTCCCTGTTGAGCACAGCCATGGTGTCAACTAATTGTGTAGAACAGGCAGGCCAGCAATCAGAAGAGTGGTGGTTGAAGAATAGAAATCCAGCAGTCATAGCTTGTACAGCTACACAAAATAATGATCTGCTGCTCCAGGTAGCCCAAAACTATTGCCCAGAGGAAATAATGATTTGGACAAATTCCTGTGTGACCTGCTCAGGCAGGGGGTTTGGACTAGATGATCTTTTGAGACCTCTTCCAAACTCTGACATACTGTGATACTGTGACGTTAAAATAAATGGCATTTTGTAACTGTTATATTTTGTCATGTGCGAGAGACAAGGTTTGTACTTCCCAAAGCAACAAAGTAATCTGGGGACCCTTTTTAGACAACTGTGTTTTAAAACCAAAACCAAATACAGGGCAGAGCTGCAAGCTCAGAAGTTCCCTTTTGGTCTGCAGCCTTTTCCCAAAATGTGGTTGTGTTAGTCACACATGTAATCCCCAGTTCCTCCGGAGTCGTGGTGACTCGTGTTTGCTCTGGAGAGGCTGTGGGCTCAGAGGCAGCTGGCCAAGACTCATTGTGCTCAAGGACTTAAGTGGAATTTAGGCCAGAGGAATCTAGGCCACAGGCTCCAGACTTTTTATGACAAGTCCCATTGTAATGCTGTTTTTCCTTCTTTCTTTTGGTCTTGATGCTTCAGAAATCCCTACAGAGTGTTTTTTTATGTGGATGAAAGTTCACATACTCTCATAGGTATATGTGTCTGCATAGCTGGAAAAGAAAAAAATCTTAATAGTCAGCTTCCTCAAAGACTCTCTTCCTTACTACTTGTTTCCTTTTGAATCCAGTGTACATTTCTGTGACTAAAGGATGTCTTGTTCTGTGCCTTGCATTTACTGTTGTCAGTAAGAGCACTGTGAAAATGTGAAATCTATTAGCTATTTTAACAGATAATAATACACATACTTCATATATCTAATAATTTAGATTTTTAAAGTTGAAATATACATGGATTTCTGCAAATACTATCAAGACATGTTTATAGTGCCTGTGCCTCCAAAAGCAGGAATAAGCAAGCCACTGAATGTTTTCTCTTTTGCTCTTGTTGCTGGAGGAGACTGAACTGGGCTCTGAGTTTCAGAGCCGGCAGTGAAAGTAGATTCCATTTTTTACTAAAATTCTCAAGGGGAGGTAAACTGGTCTGCCTATGGCTGAGTCTGTCCTTGAACTTTTCTGCTGATTGGTATTGACCACCTACTTAAAACAAAATACAGTAAGTACAGGTAGAATGTGAATAAACATTTATTTTTAGTGCATTATTTATTTTTGATACATACTGTGAATTGTATTTGATCAAATGTAGGATTCATTGCACACTCTTGGCTACTGCTGACGGTGTCTTTCTGGCTGGCTATGATTTATTATCAAATTTTCCACTAGGGGAACCTGGAGCACATGAAAGAGTCGTTTGAAACTCATACCTCTCAGCCACACACAGAGGCTGTCACATATCATTCATTACTCAATGGAAGGCTTCACAAACTAATTGTTTGTTTGTTATTTTTTTAGGGAAAGTTATCGATGTTGATAATGGAATTATTTGTGAAAATGTTCCTATTATTACTCCGAATGGCGATGTGGTGGTTTCCAGACTAAACTTCAAAGTAAGATGATATGCAAGAATCTTCTGATTGTTGCCATCACATTAACATAAACAGCACAGAATTCATGTACCTTATGTTAAGTACTTGGAGGAGCATATGGATAAAAGGGGAAGTCCAGAAAGGTAGGCATAGTAGCTCAATAGAGGCAGGCTTTTGTAGTTTATTCTGCTCAAAGAGAGGAGAGGATTTCTGGTGCTGTTGCCAGGTGAAAACCTGACCTGAGATTTTCAGAGGTGTATATGGGAGTCTGCATCCATCTTCACTTAATTTCAGTGAAATTTGGATGCTTTACTTGCATAGGCTCCTTTAAAAGTCTGGGCTCACAGTAACTGAAAAAATCCAGTCTGTAGTTTTGCTTGATCACCACAAAGAGCAGTGCTAACTAACAGTTGACAGCATAGTTCACAAGCCCAGCTGTGGAGACTTCACTCAGTAAAAACTTACATTGTTTTTAAAACGCTGTTCCAGATACCACATGGTGGCTGTTCACAATTTTAATGGATAATCTCTATTGAGTTACACCCATATATATCCTGAAATTATGTTCCAGTGCAGATGTTGTTATTTTTAAAAATAGTTGAAGCTACCGGAACAGTAAGATGAATAATTCCATCAGAGCCTTTAATTTAGCTAAATAAGAGTGTTTCTCTTGACACCTCTGTTGGTGTAGGAATTGGCATCTAGGAGGACAGGGTCCTAGCTGTGGCAAAGGTTCCAGTGGCTTCAGTGCAAGAGTTGCCAATTTGTAGAATCACGAGGTTGTGGTCAAGGACGAGGTTATATTTGTTCATTTGGCTCAAGAGACAAAACCAACAGCAAATATAACACAGGCAATGTATATTTATATAAAGCATAAACAATGCCATTGTGATTATGTATAAATATACATACATATATGCACAGGGAAATACTCAAATAAGTAAAAAACAAGTGCATCACAGCTAAAATATCACTGGGGATTAAGTGGGAAGGAGAGATGTGAAGTACATTTTCCAAATAATTTCATTAGGCTTCCATAGCTTAAATTAATATCACTGATGGGCATAGCACAGCTCTGTGCACTGTTAACATCTTTGGAGCTGCATTAGAGTAATTGGTTCTGCCTGTGATGGATTGGCATTGTGACATCATCAGTGTAATTTCTATAAATACTCGGACATAATAGAAATGATTTTCATTATTTCAGCCCACATATTATATCTAGTGCCACTGTTTCCAGAATAGCTGCATAAATATGTGCAGGTAATTAATGAAATATGTTGATAATTTGATATAAATGCTCACATAACTCTAGATCTTAGAGTGTGTTGTTCTATATATATTGCACAGTCACATCTTCATTGCTGTTATAGGTTGAGGAGGGCATGAATCTCTTAATCACTGGACCCAATGGCTGTGGAAAGAGTTCACTCTTCAGAATCTTGAGTGGTCTGTGGCCTGTGTATGAAGGAGTTCTCTACAAACCCCCTCCACAGCACATGTTTTATATACCCCAAAGGTATGTGGTTTGTTCAAGGTGATACCTCTTTTCTGGTTACATGAATTTTGACCCTGGTATGTACAGCCAAGTTAAGAGGCTCAACCTCAACTGTGTGGAGAGTGCTAAAAAAAGATTGCTTCTCAGTGGTGGGGGAGATCTTCAGCCATTGAAAAGGGCTCTCCTACACTCATGATGGAGCCTGTGTGCCCTGATGGCTAAAGTCCTGGGTGATTGGGATCATGGGAACAGATGAGAACCTGAAAGAAATTTTGAATAGACCTCAAAGATCTTCATTCTGATTTCACTTTAATAGTAAAGATCAAAACAAGTGATTGCTTTGGTTCAAAAATGTGTAATTTTTCAAATCATTTTAAAGACATCCATTTTTACTCTACAAGACCAGAATCCAATCAAATATTAACTTCAAATTGCCTTTTTAATAGTAGATGCTCATTTCACTAAAGGAAACTTTTTTTTTTTTTACTGCTTTGTTTGTATTCTGACTTTCTGTTGGACTCTCAGAACATAATTCACATAATTCAATGCAATTGATTCTAGAATATCTCCTTAGAGAATTCTAGCTAGGTTGTTTTGCAAAAGCAAAATCAAGCATTGAGAATCTTTGATTGCCTTCCATAATTTATTTCTGCCCATGGTCAAAAGAAGTATTCATGGTGCAGTTTGTAGTCTTGTTTTAAAAGTAGAAGCTATTAAGCTGAATGGAAAATATTAACAGATAAGTAGTTTTTCCTTGCTGCAGGTGAAAGTAACAGAACATTTATCAATATTTTTTCCCAATATATGTGTAATTTCTTGCTAGCCACTGACACTTTTCTGAGCCACTTGAGGGTTTTATTCAGGAATTGGGAGAAAAAATGCTTTATTAAAAGTTTTTCAAAACAGTATTTCAGAATACCCATTGTGTGGGACATTCTTAAAATCATTTTTATTCTTATGCAATACAAAAGCTATTCTGAATTTTTTCCTTGCAGAAGCTCTTGAATTTCAGCCACTTCTGTCTTCCGTGTGATCCTAGCCCCTTCTCGGGTAAACATCAGAGGCTGGCTTGCCTACAGCCCTTTACTTATGTCCCCTTTATTCTGTGAGAGCAGACAAGACTCGCACCATGTTCAGGCAGATTTGCCAAGGTGCTGACTGAGGGGTTTCAATCGCATCCGCTGGGTTTTAATTTCCATAAACACGGTTCTTTGTTAGCTATTTCCCCTAACTTCACAGTGCTGGGGGAGTTTTGTCTAGCAGACCTCTTCTTTGGAGCATTTTAAAACTTCTGGTCAGGAGCTGAGATTCAGCCAGCATCTCTGCAGCCCTCCGTGACCAGAGACACGCAGGGTCGTCTTTGCAGTGTACCCTGAAGGTGCCACTCGTGCAGAGTCCATCCTGAGAGCATCCCTCAGGAGAAAGGCTGCTGCCATGATGTCTTCAGGACACCAAAGTGGCACTGACTTGGCTTGGCTCTGGGTGAGCTCTGTGCTCCTGCAGTGCTTTTTAACCAGCAGTCTTGTTAGCGTGTGGTCTGTTTGAGAAGCAGACCAACTGAAGTGCTGTTGAAATATGTCTGTGTTTTGTTGCCCCATCTCATTTAGATTGTATCAGATGACTCTCTGCTATGTGGATTTTGCACATCCTAATTTCTTGTCAGCTCATAGTGCTCTGTCTTTAACTGTGATCCCTTTACTTGGGTCAGATGGAGGTAAACTGTACTCTGCACATGCCAGCACCACGCTAGTAATTCCCACTGCCCTTCAGTGTTTTGCTGATAGTGCAGCACCACCTTGACTTGTCTCTTCAGTACTATGCCATTAGTTCATGTCTGTACAGATATGTACTCCCTTGCACGCTGCCTCTGCCATACTGTTACCAGCTGCACGGTGCCCCTTCTAAACATGTTTATTTCCAAAGTTCACCGCTTATGTGACAGATGAGAAGAAGGTCTGTGGTAGGTAGTGTTAACATGACACATAAGGTATTTCAGATCTTCATGCTATCTTATACAGGTTTGTATTAACAAATTGGCTGCTACTTTGAATGATTCAGTTCAGGACAGGTTAACTCAGTACTCTGCTGTTCATTAAAAAGCCATCTGAGAGGCTGAGGCTATCCCCTCAGCCAGGGCACAGCTTTTCCCACTTCATCTTACTGGGACTCATACAAATGCTTGCACCACTTTTTCCTAACTGAAGGAATTCTCATCTTGTCTCACCTAGAACAGAAAAGTTCTTGGCTTGGTTAGCTGAAGCTTTTCCTGCCAGGGTCACTGGGACACCTCTCTTCAGCTTCCACTGAAGGTTCACTCACAGCTGTAAAATGTGAAGGTTTTTAATCATGTCAGTGGGTTCATTGATCGCACGTTATGACAGTCCCTCTTGGTAGCACATTGTGAACAAGATTCACCTACACTAATAGTCAGAGATGGCTTCATGGATTAGCTGCTACTCCCTCTCAAGCCATGCCAGGTACAAGAGTCAGTTAATTAAAGCACAGCTTAAAAGTCTTTTCTGTTATTAGGCAAAGTGTTGCAGAAATCCTGGACTGAAAGTATTACTCGGTGTCTTGCACTGGGGTTTAGTTAAAATTTAAATAGTATTTACGTAAGTCCAACACCAGTCGTAAAGGCTACAGATAAACTGATGTTTGTCTGTAAGTGAAGGACTTGAGCATGGTCTGGGGTTTTGATCCCTCAATCCCTTCAGACTAGGGGCTATAGGAGATAACAAGAGCATTAAACATGGAAAAGCAATTGAGATGTACTGATGCAAACTCAACTTCTACTGCATATGGACAGTAGTGCCTTTCCTAGTGGGCAGTTGTCTGAAGTACAGAAGCCGTATTTGATACAAGTGAAGACTCTTGTTGGCAAGTTTCAATCACCAGGAAGCCCAGGCATGATTTGGTACAGAGAGGTCAGTATCATCTCTTGGGAACTGGTGGTCACCCTCTGTAGAGATGGATAGAGGAACACTCTCCAGACTCGCAGAGATGTCTCAAAGCACTTAGCTTGATGCAAGCCAAGTCTCATTTATTTGTGATCCATACCAGAGCTTGATCATTCAGAGGATTAAGGTCCACTCGGTAGCTCATTGCATTCCTACTGAGTTACACAGGTATAATGTAAAGTGCTCTCAGCTGCATGTCTGATGAACTGCCATGGTGTGTATGCAACTTAGAGGTGAAATCCATTCTTGGAATCAAAGCAACATCCTGCCTATTTCGAGTACTTCAGTATTAAGCACAGAAATGTGTTTGGTTTTTTTTTTTTGCTTCTGCACAGAAGTGGGAGTCACTAATATGTAGAGTTTACATTGTTTTGAGAGATTTTCCTCAATTTTTTAGCTTTACAGAAAAACTAAATTTTTGTCTGTGAGCATGCTCAGTTGCTGTAGGATTTCTACTAGGATCTCTGGCAATCAGCTGCCCCATGTTTCGTAACGTATTTTGGACACTGTGTTCTTGCCAGAATAAGCTTGCAATGTCTCCACCCAGTATTGCTTCTTTTGATAGGATTTTGAATATCAGAAGTCCTCATTCAGCACCAGTAATTATATGTTGTCTGTACCATTTTTTCCAGGCATCCATGTACATGACAGATTGTTTATGGAGTTTCTTACGGAAAATCTGGGGAATATTTTAAGCAGGTTAAGCTTGATAAACATTTTATAAATATGAAGTCTGTAAATAGATTGTAAGAATGGAGTGCCTGGTATCTACAGGATGCATGCAGAAAAGCAACTGACAGTCTATTTATCTGTGCTAGTCTCATTTTGCTGAGACAAACAGCTCACTTGCCTTTAAAGTTAAGTTGTGATGGGAGAACAAATTCACCTATGGGTTAACTGAGATCACTGGGTAACTTAGCAATAGTATGGACCCACTTGCATGTTAGCAAGTAATATCATAGTTGCATTTACAAGACCTAGTTTCTTCAGAGAAGTGCCATGACTGTGTCCAGCCTGAGCAGTTATCTCCAGCTTAATGCCCTATATTACAACCATGCAACAAAGTTCAAAGTTCTTCCACCTGGGAAGAATATAGGGAGGTTGTCAAAAGTTGCAGGGATGCAACAAGGAAAGCTAAAGCTTCCCTTGAAATC